>JAODLL010072831.1:0-16446 GCA_026546735.1 Forbesichthys agassizii | reverse complement strand
GGCTGGCTTCTCCCTTAGAGATAGGGTGAGAAGCTCAGCTATCCGTGAGGAACTCGGAGTAGAGCCGCTGCTCCTTTCCATCAACAGGAGCCAGTTGAGGTGGTACAGGCATCTAGTAAGGATGCCCCCTGGGTGCCAGCTGGAAGGAGGCCTTGGGGAAGACCCAGGACTAGGTGGAGAGATTATATCTCCACACTGGCCTGGGAACATCTCGGGATCCCCCAGTGAGAGCTTGCTAATGTGGTTCGGGAAAGGGAAGTTTGGGGTCCCCTGCTGGAGCTGCTGCCCCCGCGACCCGACTTCGGATAAGTGGGAGAAGATGGATGATGGATGGATATTTTTACTGCAGCACTGTGTTAAAACTCAGAATGTAAAAATTGCTTTCATGCTGGATTCCTGATAGTATCTTGTTTGATTGAAACAGTGTGTAAGGGGAAATCCACGCACTTGGCCAACCTGACACTAAAACAATGTCAGGTAATGTCACCTATGTGGCCATAATGAGTTAGGGTGGGCACTTTCAATGGTCAGTGGAACTCTTCCCCATACATGAACCTGCAGTCCTCTTTGAGCCCTGTCACCAAGTCGTGGATCGTCCTTCAGACCACTGTTGATAGGCCTTCGCCACTATTGATCCGGAGCCTCCCACAAGCCTTGTTATTTCGAAGATGCCCCTACCCAGTTATCTGTCCGTAACGATTTGGCCCTTGTCATAGTTGCTCAGGTCTTTAAAATTAATTTCTCCCACATCCAACACCATGTTGGAGAACTGACTGTTTGCGTACCTTCTAATACAACACCCCAGACCTTGATAGGCACTGTTGCTACAATAATCAACATAATTCAGTTAATCTGTTATCATTGCTTTCTCCTTTCTTCACACAATTTTCCATTCAAAATGTCCAGGAGAATAACTGATAGCTATAATCCTTGAAGAAATGGACTTTGCGCATTTATATCCATTGCAACATTTTGCAACCAGTAGATTAATGTACCCTTACATTTATGCAAGACTGTACATCAATAAAGGGCTATGTCACATAACACATTTTGGTTACAGAGAGGAAAAAAACTAAAGACTGGTGATACATTTTCAGTAGTAACTGCAATAAGCCTGTATAATGTCAATGCACTAAATGAACTAAATTATCTTTATTATTTATGTATTTACTCAAAAGACATACAGTAGCCTATGGCATGCACTTGAGTGATGCTCTGAATGAAGAGTAGCCTTTATTATTAGGTGGGGCATGTTTTACTGGTGCTCATCAGTTGCTTTACTAAAAGTGGAGCAATGCCACAATACATCTGATGCTTATTGCCAGGGAGATGCATCCCTTAATGGCAGCAGTGTGTCCATCTGTGAATGGATTTTCAACAGGGTAATCCACCATGCTATAAGGCCAAGTCTGTCCTGGAGTAGTTCCATGGACATTACAATGAATCCGGCTTAATGTCCCGGTCTGCCCTTTTACCAGGTCTCGGTGCAATTGAACATCTGTGAGATACAATGAACTATTCTTGGTAGAGCTGCACTCATCAGCCAGCTCTGGTAAGCACCCCTGTGAAATTATTTCAATTCCTAGCAGAGACCAGACTCTGAACTGAAGGGGTGCAATGCAATATATGGCGAAGATTTACACTGTATACATTATTTGCAGTAAGGCTGATCCTTTTCTCAATCCACAACCAGCAAATGTGTTTGATGGTGTCAACTTAAACTTAAAAACCTCTCCAGACAATATTCTTTAAATTAAATGAGCATTAGCTGTCTGCATGAGTGAATCCCTAGAGACCTGCTTTTCACCTGCAGTTCTCTATTACTGCAGGTTGAATCATCCCCAAAAATATGGCAAATACTTCAAAACTATTGTATATGACACACAGATCAATTTACAATACACAAACGTCTTGCCTTCAGCTAACTAAAATCATGAAATGTTATTTGTTAAATATTTCGCTTTATTTTAAGAACCACCTAGAGTCAGTTCCATTTTAAAATGTTCATACACTGGGCTTTAAGATAGTCAAGAGGTACAAATAGACACTTCCAGTAAGTATGTTTTTGTGGGTGCTATACCATGGAGGTATTTTCTTTATCCATGTCAGGATATGCCGCCATACATCATATGAATGGGTATTTTGTTGATTATTGATATATAATCTTCACATAATAGCGCTTTTCAGAGTTTTACAGTACAATACAACATTTCTAAACCTAAACCTTTCAAAACTAGTGGGAACAATAAACTTCAGGCTGGACACTCAAATTGTATTACAACGATGTTGGAAGTAATTAATCTGAAAGTACCACAAATGAAACAGACTAACTAGCATGTCATATAATCAACATTCTTCTATTTCCTTGGACTTTTCTGACATAGATTGTGCTAACAAATGACAGAATGAGAGGCGTTATCTGGGTAAAGAACAAACAATGAAGAGGTAATTGTCTTTGCGCGTCCTATATGTGTACCAACACACACATAAATGACTTGAATATTTTACACAGACTGTGTTTGAACTTCAATTTTGTCTTGCTTTGTTTGTTCTTTGTATCAGTGGGGCACAGGGGTGTGTGTGTGTTGCGTGATGATTTCTATTATTTTATGCCAGAACAAAATACATGTTGAATTATACCTGCGCCTCTGAAACATTAGAGCTTGTCAAATGTTTACGTCCACTCCTGTAGTTATCTGTGGCTTATGTGTTGGTCCAGTGCAGCTGGTTTTCTGTTATTCCAAGCTGCCACCTCTGCCCATGTGCCACCCAATTTTCATTCAGGGTGGAGGAGGTAGATTTAGAGTCGAAGTATTCAAGAAATGAAGTGATCACAGTGGGGAAACTGTCAAAAGGTTTGGCTATACAAACTATGTATAGACAAACTGTTTTAATTTTGTTATTTGAAACCTGCCCTATGTGTTTAATGTGTATTTTGTGTGTACATATGGTGTACAATTATTTTCACATTCAAGCCAATCTTCACCAAATATAGTTCTCCTATATATAAGCTGTGTAAAAATGACTGTAATGTACAGTTTATTGAGATATTTCTGTGTGCATAAAGGAAAAATATATCATGGCTCCAATGGTGTCCATCCAATTTGAAAATGCAATTCTCTCTGGCAGGTTCACACAGCAGCAGGCAATATGCTAGTTTTTTTAGTGGTTTTGTGGATACTGTATAATGTTCAGCACCTGGTACAAAGCGCTCTCAAGCACGACACAGGTCATTTTCTCATCTTGCTACCTCTGATGTGTTTAAATAGCAAATTCCCTTACACCAATCTGAGTGCCAATTGGCGTGCTGGTCTTAAATTGAGGTGTGGTCAGGCGCATTATTGATGCATTGCCATCTTAAGGCAATGAAACGTGATTGCATGATTCACCGAAAGATACCTGATGTGATGTCAATGGCACAGTATTTCATTATTATTTTAACGATGCATTATCAAGATGAAGATACAGAAGTAGCCTAATGTGCGCACATGGTTGGGTGCACATTACACATGCATTCTATTCACAAACATGCAAAGGAAACATGCAGGAATTCACAAACATGCAAAATATTCAAACTAAACTCGTGTGAAAACTTAGTGTTGTGTACCAAGGATGTCACTAGAGATTCATAGATTGCGGAGCTAAGCTGCTACCGAGGGGTCTGGGTGTCCCCCTAATGCCCCTAAATGCCATTTGATCATGATTTTTTTAGAGTAATAACGGTTGCAAAATCTATCATGGGGCAAGTTCTTGTGAAGTGAAGGAGTCTGATTACTTTCTGTCACTGTGCGTATATATAGTGATCAATCCCATCATACCAGTGATTTGTAGAGCTGTTTATGCAGCCTGTTTGGTTCTAATGTTTTTACTCCCATAATGTTATGATAAGAGTCAATTATGATAGTTGATGGTATGATAGATCTGTTTGTGTTTGAATGAATACATTGGACTGTCACTGAATGGACATTGATTTGGCTGAAAAATATGTTTCTGTATTCATTTGTGTGAGAGCTAGCACATAATAGTGCAAGGGGGAAATGTCATGTCACTAGCAGGGGTGAATTAATCTTTTACTTTTAGTTTGTTTTAATAATAAAATGACTTGGGGAGGCAGTGGGTGCCCTTGATGCAGGAAGACTGTCAGCTACTATCCAGTTTGACTGGTTTATTGTCTGTTTGAATTTGAAGGGAGCCTATCTGAACTCTTCTCATGTTTCTCGATCACAGACACTGATAATTTACTGGCTGAGTGAATTGAATTTCACTTTTTTATGTAGGACTATCTGGGGTTCTTATAAAGACAAATGACTCCTTTTTTTATTGCAGAGTGGATTAATTCAGGATATGTACTATCACTGAAACACTTTCCATCTTCAGATCTTTTGCAGTGTCTGCTTAAATTGAGCTTTATGCATACCTTTGATGCGCTGATGTTATCTCACTTTTCTTTTGCATGCTGGGAAATATGCCTATCTCACAAATTATTTATTTTATTGTTATATTTTTGCTAAACAATAATTTTGCTAATAGTACAGCCAAGTAATTAGCCATTAGCCCGTATTTCATTCATAGTTTGTTTTGTTTCAAACCTTAAAAGCCTTTACTTCACTTCTCAAACTGTTGTCAGGACCCTGGAAGGAGTTCCAGGATTTTCCTGGGGAAAAGGGGGGGATACATTTACAATATCTAATTTTTGGTTTGTGTACTGGCCATATTTGATATTTAATGTGTGTTATGTTTTCAGAAGTGCTCCAAAAGCAGGGAAAAGCAGGACTCCATGATGCAATTCAAACAGAGACAGAATAATTCTACACTGCACACCACACATTTCAAACACACCTATTTATTAATAGTCAGTGTTGGACTAACGAATTACTAGCAACTAGTTACTGTAATATTATTACTTTTCCCAGTAGTGTAACTAATTACTATACAAAACAGTAATACTATTACAATTACTAATCCAAATAACTAATTGTTACTTCTTTACAAGAACTAGATATCTGGTCCTATAAGTTAGGGTATAGGCTAATTGGTCCAACCTGTCTAACCATCTGGTTTGAGAGGCTGCAATGTTTTCACTTTGGCTGACTGTTGACTCCTAAGGTTAAGTATTATTCCATTAAAGAGGGTTACATTCAAAAATGAGCTGGCTGTCATTTTTCGGAAGGTGCGAGGCAGGGTAGTGATTGGTAAAGTAATGTAGTAATGTAACTAGTAATGTAATTAAATACTTTAATACCCAGTAATAAGTAAAGTAATGTTATTACTTTTTGAAGAAGTAATAAGTAAATAGTAATTTATTACCAGAGCCATGAAAATAACAGTTGCGCCATCTCTGTTCACTCCAATGGACCGTTTTTTCACAGCAACGGGGCCTCAAAATAGTTAAAAATGCAAACGTGTCACACTTTCAACAAGGGACTGACTACCATTTAAATCCAGAGCCCATATAGTTACAGTATTTCAGTTATTTGGTAATCCAGTCTTAATAAATGTGCTCTTACAGAGGTTTTCTGTCCACTAACAGTATAATGAGAAGAATTTTAACTTTGTCTGAGACGACTCCCCATTCTCCTTCAGGAAAATGAAAAACAAGCACATGTACAGTACTTGTAGGCAGAACAGAACATGTGCAGAACAGTTTCAAGATGGCATGTTAAAACATGGATGTACATAGGAGGGGGAAAAAACTAGTTATCTTTTATAGAACTGACAAGGAGCCATCCAGCTGTAACCTTTGAACAGATCTTTTGATGGACAGCCCAAGGAAATGATTGGGCTATAGGTCACATTTCCATGCTGTTGCAGTCCATAGGATGTATTTTTTTGCAGTGCTTTATGTTCTGTAAAGCCACACTATATGATAACTCATTAATTGATATTTCTGGTGGTTTTAAGGTCAGAGAGCCCTCAGAGGTTGACCTCAAGCTGTCCCCTGGCCTGGCTTATATTTGTGACATTTCAGTTGTCTTTCTAAACAGCTTAGGAGGTATTTTATCAGGATGATACATTTTGACTCTTTCTGTCCCATTGGGATGTTTCGGCCTGACCTTATACTGTGTGTGTGTGTGTGTCCGTGTGTGTGTGCGCTCGTGCACGTGGTTGTGTGTGCGCATGGATGTGTGTGTGTGTTTCTTCTAAAATGTCCATTGTGGCTATTGAAAGACAGCATCTTCCTAACACCTAAGAAAAACCCCAATATATTTCTGCTTGCTGTACCATTTTCTCATCTCTTCTAAAATGATGCTGCAGCTACAGTGATCTTGAAGCTGAATTAATAATGAACCAAGTCAATAGGTCCCTCGGTCCCATTCTCGAAGGCATTACATTGGAGTGATTGCGCTCCATGGATATTGAATTTAAAACTGCAAGACAGTTGTTGCTAAGGAGAGCAATTGCATTAATCAAGACCAATACCTACTCGAAGGTATCATGTTTTCTATTTTTTTCCCCTATATTTTACATTCTCCTATAGTTTTATGTGTTCTTGTTTTGTGTTTATGTCTTGGCCAACATGTATGGGCTTAATTGCATTAATATTTAGTTGGCAACTGCCAACCTTTAATAAAAAAGAACATTTTCAGTACAGCTAATTTAGCAGATTTCAGCACAGCTTATTGAAAGCCAGTACATCAAGTGAAAGCCTGGTCGCGTGGCCATCCCAGAAGTGTCCCAGAAGCAACACAGCATGGGATTTGACCGGCATCTGTGAGGCTCCAGTCTTGCAGAAATCATTCACAGTTCAAGTGCTCTTGGCATTCAGAAACAGCTCAACATTCACATGTTCCATCAAATACATCTGTGCAATCTCTACAATTGCATTTTCTGCATAAAGGATCATTAAAGGCTATGTAAGCCGTTCAGATACTTAAACGTGCAATATTAATAACCAAGAATGTTAGTATGAATTGGTATCAATGGACCAAAAGTATTTATTTTGCTCAGAATTTTATAATTCGATCATTATAATTAGGCTACTAGATTTAAAACATGATAGGATAAAAGTGTTTTTATATGTTGCTGAAATTTAAAACTTCTTTATTGCATTGTTTTGACAATTTGTAGACTGTGCATTTTTTTATTTTCTTATTTTGGTAAGAGTGCTCTAGACCACTCTCAAGAATAATAACAATAAAAAAAACATTAGTGAATCCCAGAAATCAATGGGTACTAACAAAATAGCAACACATTGGGTATACAAACAGAAATAAGAGGAAACTGCTGCCTACATGAAGCCCATAGGATGGTTTTTGCTATAGGCAACCAATTCCATTACTATATAGAGGGGAAATATATTTAGAAATGATATCTAACATGCTTCATGCACACACATTTTTGGGTTTTTGCTCTTATTACGAAAATGCCGATATTATACTAAGGTCTTTGCATATACTTAAATGAATATTCCACTAACGTGTCAGTTTGCATGCATCTGTACGAATTCCAATTCATACATACTAAAACTATGCCCTTTAAATAACATTAACCCTTTAGGCGAATGTCCCTCCTTTTCAAACTGCAATGTTCTTAAATATGTTCTTAAAAAATGGAACGGCTGGAGCAGCTAGGAATAGCTACACTATTTTGTATATTTGCAAAGAAATAGGATATATTTCAAAATTGTCTGCACATATCAGTAAACAGGAAAGAAACCCAATGGTATAAAATGCTGTAAAAACCACATTTGAGACTCATATTCCGAATCTGCTGTATAACTGCTCCTAAAGCCCGAATAATATTGTCATATCCCACATACATGAAAATGCAAAATTTGGAACTGAATATGTTTAAATTTGTTTTTAATAAATAAGTATTCTCAAAGAACAGTTCAGTTTGTGAAAACCATTTTAATTATCTAAAAAACAATCACTTTTTTGCCCTACAATTTCTGAAGACTTACCTATAGATTTCACTTTTTCTTTTCTATTCTGTTATTTTCTATTCTGTAACATTACAAGGCAGAAACAGTATTGAGGTCACACCTTCCCTCTGACACTGGCAGGGAATGAGGAGGGCAGGAGTCAGCCAGCAGGGTGGACTTCCACAACTGATTGGCAAGCAATACACTGCTCATGATTATTTCAAACAGAGATGTTCCTACTGACACTGTCGGGTGGGAGCTGCGTCTACTGGGTTTTCTCCCAGCTGTGTTGAGAAATGCCTTTTTGTTATCTCATATAGAGAGATGGAATCACGCCATGTCTGCGTTGCTTCTTGAAATGATACTATGGTGAATTGTTTCTCAACCAACATTATTAAGTCTCTAGAGACACAATTTTGTATTTCAAAGAACCTAACCTCAACACAAGAGAGCATTAACAATATGTAATGCCTTCATTTCCTTCAGGGTCGTAATTGGGTTGAGAGAAAAGCAGCAGCATTTAGTGGCAGAAAATACAAATCTGGATTGGCCTCCCATTATACTTGGATGATATATGGAGACTAGACAACATGAACTTGTTCTGTTAATTAGGAATAGATGGATACAGAATTTGTTTAATTGATATTTATGGTGAAATCATTAAATTGCCTATATTGCAAAGATACCATACCAAACTTAAAGGAGTCATGCCGTGAAAATGTTTTATTTTATTTTTGGTTTTCCCATTTTGTAATGGCCATAGAAGGAGCACAAAAGTGTGTGCATGTTTTCTAAATAGCTCCTCACAGTATATATAGACATGCCCATTAGCCCGTAGCCATAACAATACATGGACCTGGATTTGATCACCAGTACACTAGGTAAAATTTTGACATCCAACATTTACAGATATACCAAATTGACCAAAAACCTATAGCTTGCCTTTTGATAACTGGTAGGCTACATTATAGGCACAATAACCTTCATTCATGTAATAATACCATGCTTGTGTATACATATGGCTCTGGTTATCAAAACTTCACACCCCTGTTCTGCCATACCGGTACCCTTTTACTCATCACTGTGTGACCACTGCAGTTTTGAGGCAAACAGTGACTTCTCCACTCCACCTCCCATACCATTTATATGAAAGAACTAGGTGCAATGAAGATGTAATGTTAACTATTTAAACGCTTTGTAAAAACAGCTTCTGGTTCAAACTGATACAGTATTGTCAGAGGCTATATTATCTCCAACATCAGCCATGGTAGCACAAATCAGTGCAGCCACAGTGTGCCTATATGTCAGCACACTACGCGGAAGAGGGGGTGGGATGAGTGACTACTTTTCAAGTCAGTGAAACTGATAAATAAAAAGCTGTTACTTGATCTGTGTGGTATTTTCACTCAAGCACGTCACAGACATTAAGGCCAGAGCTGTGTCAACATGTGAAAAGGGAGCATACAGTATGTACAGGGATATTTGTAATTTAATTCTTATTGTCATTAATGTATAATTAAACATGCAAACGTCCAAAATCATTTAATCGATTTCTGTTTTTCTGTGATGATTTTCTGGGTGGAGAAGTCACCACCAACTGGCCAACTGCCTATAAAACCTTCCAGTTATTTATCTCTCTCTCTCTCTCTTTAAAGAGGGCATAGGATAAAGTAGGCTAGGTGTTTACTTTTTACATACTTCAAGTGCTGCACTTTTAGAGCCCAATAAAGCAATATAGAGAACATTTTCTTTTGTAAGAGTACTGTAATGACATTTTTATAAATAATTTGACTGTTAATGCAATTCGATCTGACTGTTATTTAAATCAATTTGACACTTCACAAATAATCAATCCATTATATACTGTATATAGTATTTTGCATTGTTAACCCTAACCCTACTTTTATGAAATGATTTTGCCACGATTTACCTTGATTCCATGTTGACGCAGGATACATCAGTGTTCTGTTCTGTTTCATTATTTGAATTGGGACCATAAATGGTGACTGGATGGTTTGGAATAATGCTGAGTTTATGAAAATTAACTATATTGTAATATAATAATAAAAAATGTGCTGCCTTTCTTTTTTGTCAAGATGAACAGTAGGAATAACTGCATCTGTCATGTGTAAACTGTCTAAACAATGTATTTTTGGCCTTAGGTATATCTTTCTGACATGATGGTATCAGTGAATGTCAACATCAAGTTGTTCAACTGTTTAGACGTAGGCACCGGTTACGGCCACATTGGTATATGGCAACCTCCAATATAAGCTGTACTTTCTCTACTGTGTTAGATTTGACTTGACTGTTGAGCTCCACAAATGTGCCTGGACTAGAATAAACCTACAGGCCTGCTGTTCCACATTCTGCCATCTTTTTATTTTGACTGGCTTGGGGATTATCAAAAGGAAGGAATTTGAGAAATAACTGGAAACTGAAATTATGCAATATTGTCACTTTACTTTCACAGTAGTTATCTTATCCAGAGGCCATGCTTTATCAGTTAATGTCCAAAGGGTTCCGTTTTATGATTACTGTACTACTAATACAATTCCAGGTTTGACTAGGGCTTTAGCACTTGATTAATATCTGGAATTATACTCTGAAAGGCTTTTAGCAAGAGCACAAAAGAGTGAAATGACTTTCTGCAATTAATGTCCACTTTGAAAATTATCTTCACCATGGTCTTACTGCACACATTAGCTCCTCTGTGTATGTAGATAATGTGCTACACGTTCACCTTTAAAATGCAAACGTGGGAAGAGGGGTCATGGCCAGTGATAATCTTTCTTCCATATTTTCAACTGAATTGACAGCCATTATTTTATCTTTTGACTTAGAACAGCTCTCTGTAAATTCCTAATCACACTAATTAAGTTACAGTAATTAGACAATGGGAATTTGAAATATTCATGTGGCACTTAACTTTGCTTCCTCCCTCCCAAATATGCTATGAATCAAAGAGGGAGACATTTAGGGGCAACTGCATAGTACTTAAAAGAGCTGAACAACATCCATATGCCCCACAACACCCTTTTGCAACTTAAAGTTTTAGTATGACATTCAGGTTTGACTTTACCAACCTGCTAAAACCATAATGTTTTTGCAAGCTCCACACTTTGTTCTTATTGTGCATAGATAGCTACAGCACCTGGAACCTCTCTATTAAAAATGGTCACATAGGACAGATACGTTTAAAAAAAAGCATTGGCTGATGATTGAACCACCAATGAAAATAAAAGGTGGGGATATCTTATTGGACAGTGGACACAGATATTTACATATATTTACATTTGTATGTCTGTGTTAGTTGGCTGCCACCAATTGGCGGCCAATGAACTTTTAGAATTTGATATGCAAAGTGAAGCAAAGCAAATGAAAACGTAGTGGCCCGAGATCGCCAAATCAGAATGCTTGTGGGTGATGATGTCATACTGTATATTGTCTTATACTGTTGTCAGTGCAAATAAAAAGGCAACACCATAGTGACATGACTTGGCTGTGGCGATACAGCATGTGTGATGCCTCTTCCGCAATCCTTGACTCGTTTTGCAAAACGGCAGGGTGGCCATCTGACAGTTTTGGCTCAGGGACTTCTACATAGCGGTGGTTCTACTCTCCCGACACAACCGCACAATAGATGGATCTGTTAATAGTGGTGTCCTCATATTGTAGCACCATCTGTTTCATGGCAGGCTGTCAGGGGGATCGTCATCCATTTGGGCAGATTGAAATTTCATGCTCTCTCTCTCTTATCCTTTTTCTTTTCATCCTTCCAGTCTCACGATGGTGCAAATGGGAGAAAATAAGGCGACGAAAGCTTTAGTGTTCATGTTAAGGCCCCCTTTCCAGCAGACACTGAAGTCTGGGTGAATCTGGGACAGTGCCCAATGTCGCAAATCATATTCTGTCATTTGGATTTAGTCCATGTAGTCACGGGCTGGATAACATTATGCCCAGATCTTCTCAGGCGAGCCCCTCCATATACTGTATGCATATGTATATGTATATGTTTATGAATGGTTTGAAAATAGTCAGTGTAAGTCACTGCTGCAGGGTACAGATTGGTCATGTAATATTTCATAAGACTGACTGCAGGTTCATGTTTATCTGTTCAAATCAAAATCAAGGAGTCTGTTCACAAGAATACTTAAATTGTTTAAATAAATATGCACATCTTCGATCATGATTTTCATTTGTTTTCCATAACCATCCCCGAGTCAGGATTACATTTTCTGACATATTTACATTTTAAACACCGACATTTTTTCTAAAAAATTTCAAACAAACAATAAATTCACATTTAATCTGACAAATAAAACGACAGAACATAAACTGCAGTACATGGGCTAGTCCTGCTTGCTGCATTTTAAACATAAATATAAAGCGTGGACCACCATTCATACATTCTCAATCGTCTAAAAAGGAGAGACTTGATCATGTTCAAAGACCTTTCCTCCTCTTCTCTTGTGCTCAGGGACTATACAAGTAATAGCCACAAAATGACCAAGACAGGCTGCCTGGGACAGTAGTGCTTCTGTGAAGCTGTGATGCATCTACTTAATTAATGAAGTCTGTGTGACAAGCAGATAGCGTGCTGCTCTCAATAGCAAAGGTCATACATACTAGCCAACAGTATACAAGATAACAAAACATGCTCAAAGCCCGCGGTGACGCCAGTGTGCTGGCCTAAGAGCCTAAGTGCTGATGTCATTTAGGACACTTGCTTTAGTATTTTAACCTTGGATGGTCCTGTCTGAAGGTTGAAAACTACCCAGCGGCAATATGAATTGCATGCCTAGATAGGCTAATACCCACAATATCGCATCCGTGTAGTTAGTGTATTTTCTCTGATATGATCTCTGCTACTTCGGTGTTTTGTCCAGCCTAGTTACAGTAACTAAGGATGGCGTGGCTTGGTATCAGTCAAATAGGGAAATTATACCATAGGCACAACCAAGGATAACGTGGTAAGCATCGTGCTCCAAGTGACTTCAGACTTAAAAGGTATAGTAAATCATTCTGGAGAAAGCTTGTTGATATTTGAACTCAATCAAAACAAAAACACATCTCCCTTCAATGACATAGGGTGCTTCCTCAGAAGCTCCGCCCCACACAGTGGATACGCATTGCGAAGGCTGGGATATTATTGTTGTGTGCGGTCTGCATCACTTTGTTTGTGGTCCTATGTATGGAGCCAGTGCTGAGTACAAACACTGGATAATTGTTTTCAGCACACAGAGAATGGTAGTGGGCCACAAGAAAGAATTAGCTGAATTTGACATAAAGTGTATTAGCTAACAGTCGCTTGCTATACCTTTAAGCGTCTCTAGAAAACATTGTATTATTGTGGCAGATGCACGTATGTTAGCAAGCAGCGCAGACAGCGACCTGGTCAGTCAGCAGAAAGTGCACGCCATTTTATGTAGGCTATGTGCAGCACTAGCTTGGCTCTGCCCGACTATTGCTCGCTGCTGAATCACTGAGATTAGTCTGGAAACCCTGTTCGCATTAGTGTTATCACAGCCAGCCTGTTAGCGGTTCAATCAGGGTAGGCAAATATAATGACGTTGATGTCAGCATGTTTTGAAATGGTGTTAGAAGTGATGCGTACCGTTTTACAGAATGCGGAAATTGGTTGCACATTAAGCCTATCAAAACAATTGTAGCAATGTCGATTAGTTCCAATAGTTTCAAAATTAACCAGAGGTAGGAGGACATGACTGTTAACGCTTCCCAATGGCACGTGGCCAGACTTACATCAGGCTATGCAGCACATCTTCCTACTGTAACTGTCATTTGAGGCGCCTGGCTTAAAAAGTAATGAAATGTATTCATCATGGCACTGCCGTGTCTCAGAAAAAGGAAACAAATGTTTAGCAGTCACGGAATAGATATGCTTGTCTGAGGTATTAGCAAACCTAGATGCTGTATACTTGGTGACTATAACAAATAAAATGAAGTGGCAAATGGAAGAAGTGAAAAATATGGAAATATATTCGAACAAAAGGAAAATAATTGTATTTACAGGGCACATGAGCAAATACTCTCAGCACCTCTCCTTGGCCCGTGTCTTCGTCTTGCTCCGATGACTGCTGGCATTGTTTGCGCTTCCGGGAATACTCCTGCTTTACACTTGTGTTGGTAGAGTCATTTCACAGCAAAACAGAGGTGTGCAATTATCATACATAGGGATTCATTTAGTATGGAATAGGCAATCAGTATCTCCTCCTCCTTTTATCTTCTGGTCGTTTGTCACAATTCTGGTGGTGGCGGTGACGATGATGATGATGATGATGATGGTGATGATTGCTATTTTATTTCTTATTTTATTGTTGATGAAATGTGGTCTGTACTGTTATTTACTTTTTACTCACACCTAATATCACCCACACTTGGGTATTGGTCAATTCTTTTTATTTAATCTTAGGAATGTTTTACAATTATTCGCTCAACTTTGAAATGACCCCGAATATTAACATTATTAGTACATGTATGTGGTGTCTGTTTTTGTGTATGTCATGTGATACTTGCTACAAGACCAATTGAACTCCTATGTTTTTGCTCAACATTCACACTTTTCTCTCGACCCTCATGAATGCATAAGAAAAGCATAAAATACAATTCTGCACTCTTGCGGTCTTGGGGTCTGTTAAGTACACACAGGACATGTTAGTAATGTGCATCCACTCCTTTAGGGTCAATGTTTCTCTTGTACGCCTTTTTAATGTAAAAAAAATGTTCTCCAAACACACATGCGCACGCACGCACGCACGCACGCACACGCATACACACACACACACACACACCTAAACATAATACATCAGTGTGAAGGCAAAACAATTTTCATTGTGTGGGGTAAACAAAAATGCTAGAATTACATAAAATACTATCAATAGGTTGTCTAACCTCCTTCTAGAAAGAATGCGGTGAGAACCTGTTTCTTTTTCCGCCTCGCTTTTTTAATTTTCCACAAGCTTTATATTAGCTTTTTTACATGCGTTGCCAAAAGGGTCTCTCCAAATAGGTATTGTCTTTCGTTTCTCACTTAGCTGAAGTGAAAATCCTTGACTGGCCCCTACTGTTACAGCCAACAGTGGAACTGACAGATGTCCTGTGTGGTCTAGGGCTTGTTTTACAGCGATTGCTTACGGAAATGATCCAGCACATTTTGGAAAGCAATTGCCTTTATGCTGTGATGTGAAACATGGATGTATAAACATTTTGGACTGGAGTACAGTGTCTTATGATCAATGATAATCTGACAGGCCATTAGCTGTTCAAGCACTGCATCTGAGGTCACCTTTTGGTATAGCCTAGCTCCAAAAAGACAATTACAACTTTGGCTGACTTTTAACTTGCCCAACATTTGGCATCTCCTTACTTGGCCAGCTTGATTTAATTCCTGTCAAATATCCTTTATTACCACAGGGGGATTTATTATTCTTCACCATCACATTTGATTTAAAGCAGTCATGTCAGTGAAAATCTAAAAATGGCGAGTCTACATGAAGAATGGTGTTTACGGAGTTACAATTACATATGATTTTGTGTTGTGCTCGCTGCCTAATTCTGCTTGGCAGGCCCCACCAGTGGGAGACTGAATAAGTGTCTCTGTCTGATTGTGAGCATTAATCATGCAGTCTTCCGGAGCCCCACCCATCTCTGCCCCGCCTGACATGAGGAATATTGTAAGCAGGAGCAATGGATCGTGGCATCTTAATGCCCAATTTCAGCTTGAGCTCCGACCTCCCGCCAACCAAATCGATTGTTTACTCACTGCCTGAGTCTTTGTTTTTATGTGTCACAACCCTCTGGGTAGAATGGGGGTTATCTGTAAATCGAGAGCATATTTTGTGTGTGTTTACATACACATACATTGACAAAGGTTAGGGTTTACTGATGGAAATGGTGGAACGCAATTTAGAAATACAAGGCTTTTACAAGTGGACAGTGTTTGTAGGTAGCCTGAACTCGGCTGATTGAAAAATAATCTGCAATCCCATGAAATAAACATGAAATTTCTAGCGGTGAGCAAAAAATCCTTCTTTTGAAACAGTTATTTCCATTCTAAAGGATTTTCCTTTTCATCCTGCATCCTACATTATGAGGCGCTAGGGTTGAAGTGCTATCACGTTTCCAGATCTTCATGAAGTTGGCACCCCATACAATAATCTGAATACAAGTATTTTTAAAGTATTTGTGTTTTAGAGAAATTAAATGCTAGGTTTGATTTACTATGGTGTAATGTCCTCATCATCCCATTATTGCTCTCTATCACTTTTTATCACATTCATATGTGCATCACCTGTGTATCATAGTGCAAACGAGACAAATATTTGTGCTTCATTATTGTATGTTTTATTGAGGGTTACTTTATGTCAACATGTGATGTAATTGTCCATGCATTTGTCTAGTGCTGGAATGGATCTATAATCACATGAACCTTTAATTTACATTTAACGGTATGGTATGGTGAGCGGTAAGTATTTTTGATTGATTTCCATCCATCCATCCATCTTCTTCCGCTTATCCGGAGTCGGGTCGCGGGGGCAGCAGCTCCAGTAAGGGACCCCAAA
>JAODLL010072820.1:0-16446 GCA_026546735.1 Forbesichthys agassizii | reverse complement strand
CACCCGCTTCTTTGCTTCTGCTACGGCAGATGCTGCAGCCCTTCGAGCCAGCCGGTACCCTGCAACCGCCTCCAGAGTCTTCCAGGACAACATATCTCAAAAGACCTCCTTCTTTAGTCAGACGGCTTCACTGACCACGGTGTCCACTGCGTCTTGAGGCAACTAAGACCTTGAGACCACAGCTCATCACCGTCCCCAACCTCTACAGGGATACAAGAGAAGCTCCTCTGGAGGTGTGAGTTGAAGATCTAACAGAGAGGGGCCTTCTTCAGACATTCCCAGTTAAACCGTACTACCCGTTTGGGCTTACCAGGTCTGTCCAGAGTCTTCCCCCACTTCTTGACCCAACTCACCACCAGATCGTGATCAGTTGACAGCTCTGTTCCTCTCTTTACCCGAGTGTCCAAAACATGAGGCCTCAGGTCAGATGATACAATCACAAAATCGATCATCAACCTTCGGCCTAGGGTTCTCTGGTACCAAGTACACTTATGAGCATTCTTATGTTCGAACATGGCGTTTGTTATAGACAGTCCATGACTAGCACAGAAGTCTAACAACAAACGTCTACTCGGGTTTAGATCAGGGACGCCGTTCCTCCCAATCACTTCTCTCCAGGTATCTTCATCATTGCCCACGTGCGCGTTGAAGTCTCCCAGTAGAACTATGGAGTCCCCTACTGGAGTCCCATACAGGACTCCATTCAGGGTCTCCAAGAAGGCCGAATACTCTGAACTGCTGTTCGGTGCATATGCACAGACAACAGTCAGAGTTTTCCCCCCCACCACCCGTAGGCGCAGGGAGGCAACCCTCTCGTCTACCGGGTTTAACTTCAACGTAGCGACGTTCAGCCGGGTCTTGGGAGTATCCCCACACTCGCCCGGTGCCTCACACCCTCATGCCGGTGAACCCTCCATCTGGGCCTGGCTCCAGACGTGGGCCCCGGGCTTCCTCCGAGCAGGGTAACTGAACCATTCTTAGTCTGGCCCCTCTTCTGAGACCACTTTGCCTTGGGAGACCCTACCAGGAGCACAAGGCTCCAGACAACACAGCCCTCAGGATAATGGGGGCACCCAAACCTCTCCACCACGATAAGGTGATGGTTCCCGGAGAGGTTACAGTTCCCATTTTAGCTAAATGATTGAAATGTATATTCTGCAACGTTTTTTGCAATAGCATCAATAGCTTCAATTTCGCGGCGAGATTGTTGTGAACAACAATCCATCTGGCATGTCAGGTTACTTGTCTGCCCCATCCTTGAATGTTTTCTCACGCTTGGTCTCAAAATGGTTTGCTGTATGCGGGTGGATCAATCAAACTAGGTTGCGCAACTGCAACATCTGTGGAAGTTATAACATAATGTAGGCAAATTTCAGATTATAAAATAGAAAATATACTATAAAATAGAAAAGAATAACAAGTTTAAAAAATGTACACGTCCATCTCATTCCAGGAAGGTTTGTATCAGGTAATTTGTTCACATGTCATAGAAATGACATTACAACCATTTACAAGTCAATTAATAATAATATATTTGTATTTAACCTGAAAGAAAATGTTTTGATCAACAATGCTTTAGTAACCAAACAGCTTTGGTGTTGACATTTTGAACATTCTAAAACTAAAAGACAATGCAAGGTTGAACGCTTTAAGGGTGCTAAATATAATTGAAGTTCGTAAACAGAAAAAAATTAAATTACCATTAATTTTTGAGACTATTTGATAAACTAGCTTAGCCTACAACAATGTTGGAAGATATAAGAAAATCAGAATTGTCTAATTGTGGAGAACCGCTTTGAATTCGAATTTTTATTAAAGTTCAGTTTAGTTTTGTGCAAATGTAGCAAAAATATTATATTTAAAACTGTCCTTAGTCCAGCATGTGTGTTTGCCGACATCTACTTCCTCAGACAGTTTGCTTTGTGATTGCAAACGTTCATGGCGAACACAAAGTAAAATAAAAATGTTCTGAATATGTTCGCTAACATTTGCCAGTTCTGATCGCACCGCATTGTCAATCTGCAGTTGTATATATTCAGTTGTATTCATGCCATTTTTAACTTGTAAAATATACAAACTATGATTTACAATTATTCTAGAGATCTGTTATAATAAATTCTATCAGTGCTGAAATGTTGCCTTTTCATCGTACTGAAATAATTGACACTCCTGTATCCTTTGCAGTCAAGATATCTTAGATTAAACTGGGGAAACAGCAGCATTTTAGTGGACTGGAGGAGACATTGCTTAGTCACCTGGCAAAAAAGTGAGTATACTGATATTTAAAACAGACGCAGAGTGAGTGCATTGATTTATGGAAGAGTTTTTCTTAACTTTCATAGTTTTACAATGATAAACAACATGCAAAATCAACTTGCCTCTCAGAGGGGAGAAGAGAATGGAATAGCAACGCCCGCACTTTCTTTGCCAATATCCAATCAGTGCATTCAGCGTCATGACGCAGAAACACTGGGCGCACTGACGTGCTCCACCTTTGCTGAGTTAATGTGAATAGTTTATTCAGAAAGCTCACACTTTATAATAATGAAAACTTTTCTTTAGTTGAGACAGTGCCAACAAAGTATTCATACATTTTTATTGTTATATTAATTTCAAATAATACATTAATACAATACAAATATGTTTTTACAGTTTACATTTTGCAACATACCCATTACCTATTGATATATTAAATCCTGAAACTTTCTGATAACTGGCTGGCTGTTGATTTATCTCACCATGTGAGTGAAAGGCCAAAGAAAAAATGTTTTACATGTTTTTATTATTACTACAGTCCTTTAACTTTATTCTGTTTTCAGAGCATCTGTGATGTAACCGGTGATATGCATGGATGTTGACATTAGCCAAGGGCCCCTATTTACAACTATGGATTGATTTGCATCCTGACATTGAGAAGTTAACGGACCCCTGGGAGAGTCGACCCTTATTGACGCCAGTGTCGGTAAATAAACACAGAAACCCAAAGTGGACAAATTTGCAGAAAAGCTCATTTGTGCTAATTATTTCTCTTCCACCCCTCTCTTGTTAAAAGCTTTCCCACCCTTCTAATCAATCGACCCTTTAACGCCGAGGAAGGACTGCAGGAAGCGTGAGCCTCATTAGACTGATTGGGCCGATGTGGTAGACTACAAAAAACAGAGGGGGGAAAAGGAGTGCGCTAAGGTTGGCATGAATGCCGGTTGATGTGAGGCCCTCCCGGCCTGAAACGTGCAGTCTAGTGAAAATTCTAGGTTTACTTTGCCTGATACCTATGAAGTAGCTAAGATCAGGATTGGTGGAGTGTAAATGGAATTCAAGTCAGTGTAATAATCCCACATATAGATCAACTGACCTAACGCAGTCCGCTCTCAGATTGACACCAACAAGGCTTTTGTCAGGACACCCTGAAGCATTGTTCAGGTTGACACTTGGAGCCCTGCAGCTCTTGCTATATCATTCACCCTTCTGCATTTCCAATTCCACTTCACTATAACAGTACTGTCTGTCCTTTATGTCAAAATATACGTTTCAGTGTCAAACAAGCAGTCAGCCTGGCTGGCACTAAGTCCTTAGCCATATATCAAGGTATCTGTCTCCTTGGCTCTGAATGTAACAAACTGGGCCCAATAACAGAAGAATCGTTTTTAGTGAATTTTTTTTTCAAAAGGTTTTCATTAACACTTTTGGTATTCAAAAACAAACTTGATTTACTGAAACAGCAATGCAAATGCAAGGCAGTCAAAAGAGAGTGTGCACACATAAGATGTGTTAACCCTGCCTCAACCAACATATGTTTGTTGAGGCAGTGTAAGATGGCAAGTATAATAGCCTGACTACAAGCTTCCATTTCTCTCTCTTCTGACTAGTCATGGCACAGATAAACGCAATAGAAAGGACATCTTTGTTACTTCAGTTATTGGGCTTTAACTACCCTCAGGACCCCCACCCCTACCCCACACACACACACACACACACACACACACACACACACACACACACACATACACACACACACATACACACACACCAACCAGGCGTTTTATGTCTGCCCACGTTATAAGCGGCCATTATTATGGCAAACAGAGAGCACACATCAGACACTAGACACAATCATCATCCAGTAATTGTCATGTGTCAGGCAGTGTCTCACACACTCAGCATTATCAGAGCCCAGGAAATTAGGCAATTTCAGGGGAGCTATTTATCCACTCACACTGCCTTGCTGTGTGTTCACAGATGAATAGATGACCCGCTGGATACCAGTTTGAGTGAGCTACATTAGCTACTGTACATTCATAGTATGCACCTACACCACGTAGTGGGTCAGTTTGTATTCCAATTATTCCTTCCATGTATCGCACACTTGAGTAGAGATGGCATGGCTGCTCTGGACACTTTGTGCAGTTTGTTATGATGCTTGAGTGGCCACTCCAGCATAGCTGATCAAGATAAGCAACTATATATGGTTTTGTGTGTTCCTGTATCTGACTTGAAAATGCAGGCCTCTTGATCTAGTGTCATCCTTCATAATATACCAATACCTACTAACTCAAACTCAGCTTGTTATAATTTAGTGCAGCATTACTCAATCAGTCAACATATTGTTAAAGCACCGTACAAGCACTGTACAGGAAAAATTAAAAACCATGAGGTACATAGATCACATACAGCAAAAATGCAGATAAAACAATAACAATTACACTCTACAAAAGTCAACCCCAGATGTCAAAAGCCCAAGATAATAGTTTTAAGAAGGGATTTATGAAGCCTGTCTAATGGGTCGAGGTATAATACTTCCTGTAGGATCTGAAATTATGTGTATCTTTTGTTCTGTAATCATGTGGCACATTTGAATAATCCTAAAACCAATGTTGCTTCTAATGTTGAAACTTTAGATTCTCCTGTTGTCATCTAGTTTGTACAAGGATACTGTACATGCTGTTCAATCTGTCAATTCGGCCCACATAATTGGAAAGAGAAATGTTCCTTCAATGCTAATCAAACGGTCCTAGGAGATCCTAATCCTTTAATATAAATTGCAATTTCCACTGAGGACAAAAAATGTGTTGACAACATTGTCTAGTGAGTGTGTGTGTGTGTTATATACAGCATGAATTAAATTTCTATATTGTAAGTAATTTAGATTTGTAAAATGTCCAGTGGTTGGAACTCACATTAAATAATATGAAGGGATTCAAATTATATAAAATGTTTTAAATTGTTATGGTTTATATTAAATATAATAACTGATAGATCTAATTATATTTTGACACTAGCTATAGTTATTCCAGCCTTAAATGAAATTAGTTTCCTTTCTGTCACTGCACTTGTTTGGCCACTCAAGACTTAACTGCATTTGACATTCCAAGTAAGTAATCAATAATTTCGTCTGCCCTGGAATTTAGTTACTTGGCTGAACTGTGCCTGGCTGTGCTCAAGAGAGGCTGACAACCAATACTTCACAGTAATCACAAATTGCTGTAGAATAACAACCTTCACCACAGTTCAGAGTCCTAGAGAGTCAAGGCTGACAGTGCTGAAGACCACATTCAGCAGGCGTAGATAGCTCCTAACTCCCCAAGATGATGCTTGCCTTATTCATCAGAGAGTATATAACTGTGGGTTCTATCATCTATCGAATCTGACAGCTATTAATTAGTAACAAAAAAGATATTATCAAATGATATTAAAATTGATATTTTGAATACAATAATGCAATTTTTATTTTTCGCATTATTAAGTCCGACTCACATATCATTTTATGCGAAATAGTGCGGCCGTTAAAATGGTGTATATTTTTTTTTTGGTATTGTAAATGATAAAAAGTTATTTATGATCGCGGTCGGTCACCTTTTGGCTTTGACAAGCCAAAAGGTGGGGCGGGAGGGACCCCCGGAGGTGGGAGGTGTGAATGCAGCTGTCTGCTTGGGATGGGGGGTTATTTATTTTTATTGGTAGCTTAAAAGATCAAACCCCATTCATGATTCAGGGTGGTCTGTTGTTCTTTGAAGCCACATATCCTGTCACAGCTGTGTGTGCGGGGAGTGTGTGATCCCATTCTGGTGTCTTAGCAGTAGACGCTTAACGAACGCTACCATATGTTATAATCTTAGGAATGACCGACAACTGGTGTACACATTTGATGTTGATAAATGCACGGACGAAGAACCATTTGAACGCCTTATGCTCTACACTTTAGAACGCGACAAATGACAGAGGGAAACCAACACTTTGCTATTATCGTCGTGCTACACAGACTTCTTAAGGCTGGACCGATGTGTGAAGTGGATGATGCACGATCTTGAAGCTAACGATGGAAATTTCATGATTACCCATGGCTTCACATCATCAGCGAATATGAGGGAAGCGTTTAGCGTGGACTGCTGTAAACCTAGAGATTTCCTTATGATAAGCCATTGTGGAAACATCTATAGGCTGACTAGCCCCTGCAATAAACCGGTTCATGCAAGGAGGATTTAATTAAGGTGAGAAACGTTTTCGCGGAAATAAAAACGGCGTTCATAGACAACCCGCAACCGGCTATACAGCCATGGTCTTTAGAAGTTGTCATTGATGGCGCAACAGATCGCTACGGTAGGGGGATGCAGTCATCCGTAAAGTTGCGTGAGATAGCGAGAACCTACGCCCATACATAGACGTCCAGCGATAAGCCCGCGATAAGCTGTGTCTGAGAGGGTTAGGTGTCAGAGCCTGTGTGTGTGTCTGTGTGTGTGTGGGTGCCTGTGCGCACATGTGTAGATGTAACTTATACTCACCCTATAAAAACAACCCCAAAGGAAACAGCGAACACCCTTGCAGACCCACGAGCATACATTAAGTATTTTACCGCGATCAATACGAGCTATGAGCAGGGTGACAAGGCAACTACCGATGGCTGTGCTATATGAGATATCTGTATCAATGAGTACTGGCAAGGTTACTGTGAGACAAACGGAGCTCTTCACTACCTAGCTACATTTGGTTGTAGCGATCGGGCCACGTACAAGTATTATAATTATTAATATTATTAATAAACGGGGCACCGCTCACTCTTGTTTTAAAAAGGCACTCAGTAATTTACCAAGTGGATCGCAGTGAGCGAGAACTGCGGGATGCGTTTTAATGTCAATCAGTCAAATACCTGGACCCATGTTGAGTTCTTATCATAACATTGACTCTCACGTGTGTACACAACTCCAGTACTAACGCAGTTAAGGGTATAACAAAGTGAGTTTTTTATAAAACAAGTACATACAGGTGAAGGTTAGATAGGCATATGCGTATGTCATCAAATATACATCACAATAGTAACAATCAAACACAGCGATAACTTCACATCAAATAGTCATATAGAAGCTAATAGTTTATAGACTAATAGGAAAGAACAATGAAAATGAGCTTATAGACCCCTAAGACAGGATCATATGGAATAAAGAAATGGAACTAATTGGACATGAGGAAGCTACAACCGATTGGTCTGTAAAAACACCCTTATCCTAATTGTTCTGTATCTATGGACCTATACTAAGATGGGAAAAAGTTCTATGCTTGGGAGCAATCAAAAGTGGAGTAAAGCACAGAATTGAAATGTCTAGAACAGCACACCATCTATCAACTTGAATTATTTTACCTTTTTAACGGAGAGGTGCGGTGACAGTCAGACAGCCTGGTCAAGAGAATTCTTTCTATGAGCTGGTTCGGGCCAGCTATTCGGCTCGGATGCGTCTCCCGTGTGCCTCTCACCCAGGCTGGAAGCCAATCGGGTCGGAGGTGCCGGATGGCCCACATACGTTCTGCTGCTGGTCGAGGCTTACGCCTTCCCGAACGGCAGATACTGTGTTCACATGAACCTCAATGGAGATGTCAAAAAGAAATGACTTTTCCTTTAGTTAGTGAGCTGAGGGTGTGTCTCCTTATACTAAAAGTTAGGGAGGAGGCCTGGCTCTTTTCAGAGCGCGCAAAGTTTTGGAGGCGGAGTTTTGTCTATCCTACATGTAATTCTCTTAAACTAATTTCATCATGTCCAATTCGAAATCACATTAACACATCAACATCATGGCACACTTATTATATTCAAATAAAAACAGGGATTTCAATAAGACCACACATGATCCATGTACCTTTCCTGTCTTATTGACTATTAATTCAAAAGGAATATATATTTAAAGAAGAGTTTCTTATCTCCAAGTATTAAAGTTTCACACTGTGTATAGTTAAAGATACTTCTAAAATGAAAGGAACCAACCTAATGTTAGAACTTAGACATTAAAAATAGGTTTGGTGTGAGAGAGACAGAGAGAGAGAGAGAGAGAGAGAGAAGGGAAGGAGGGGCTGTCACAGCGGCCCCCTCTTAAATCTTTATTTATAAGATGCCGCAGTAAGAGCTAATCTCTTTATTTTCTTGGAGGTACATACGTTCAGAATACAAACCACATATTCTTACAGCTGATGAAATAGGCAATTCGTTGATACCAATATCATACATATCAATCCTTTGAATATATACATTTGATCTTTTAATAATTCAAGGGGCAGAACATATCATCAGACACCTAAAGGTGTAGTCCTGGGAGGTTACAATCTCTTAACACCAAATCACGGATAATTGTAAGGCACTTTCAAATAAAACATTACTAATTATTTTTGGTGCAAATGCAACAGTTCGAAAGTTTGTGAAAAGGGCGTCTTTGATTGATCACTTTTTTTCTGCAACTAGGCCTTCTCTGGGGCCTAAGAAAACACCTCAGGTCTGGCTTTCATCATGCTTTGGGCATCTCCATCTGTCAGTGGAACTGGGGGTTTGTTTGTGGAAGGGTGTTTTAAACATTCCTTACCGTAAAAGAGCTTGACTGGAAACATCTTCCAAACAAGTTCTTGACATGGGGGTTGGTTTATTTCCAGGCTAAGCATGATAAGGACACATGCTAGCATCGTAAATTCCTTCTCCTATTTTCTTAGTGCAGGCAAGAGTCAGGAACGTGTTGTGTGTGCAAAAAGGCTCCTTTACGATCAGGGGCTTAAGGGCCCACTGGTGAGAAGGTGTGGTGGAGAAACTTATACACAGTTCAAAAGTCCAAACCTTAATAATTCATAAGCATGAATTTCCAATGGTGGCGTGGTTAAGCTGCTGGATCAATACATGGTGATGGTGAATTAACTTTGGCAAAAAGAAGCGCAGTCTCTGAATGTTTTATACCAGATTTGAAGGTGCTAGGTGAAGATTGGTTGTGGGCCCATGAAGAAAAAGCTACACATATAAGGTTCCTATTTTAACAGAGTACAACTTGGCGTCACCTTGTGCAAATCCGGTGCAATCTGTTTGGGGGTGGGGTCATGAATGAGCCATGACTACTGACCCCACCCCCAGGAGCAGTATAACCAGCAGTATAACCAGGCTCCATATCCAATGAACATGCATGCGGGGAATTACAACCTGTTTGTGTACAGCGACATTGTTGACTATCAGATTGTAGGTGATAGCTATGTACCGCTTCTTCGAACAGTTAAATGTGATGGTAAATACGGGGATGTTATCACATTGAGTTATAACAAACCACAGTACGTACGCGTGCGCAGCAGCCACATCGAGACAATAGCGGTCGATGTAAAGACAGACCAGAATCAGCACGTGAATTTTACCTATGGGAAAACAGAGCTCAAACTACATTTTTGCCTGCTAGCTATGGCAGACAATGATGATATGTCCTTCGCACAACCAATGTACATTGATCCAAATCGTTTCATAGAAAACTATGTGTCACAAACGGGGCATGGGATGGTTGATGGATTTAAGGGGGCTCCGGTGCATTATGGACGCGAGTTCGGATCCATCTTCTCACGCATTTTTTAATTTGTAGCCCCCCTACTGCGCCGAGGGTTTCAACTCAGCAAGCCCAACCTTAAAAACACTGCAAAGAATATAGCTACAGATGCCTTCAATGCCGCCATCCCTAAAGTTACAAACCCGCGTGACCCGAATCAGGAAGGATCAGGGCTTATGGTATTGTCTAGACAACCGCTTCAAAGGCCCCCGGGGGCTAGGGTAGGGCCATATAAAAGAAGAAGTACCAGAGCTAAGACCCCATCAAAACCTAGAGGTCATGGTAAGAAGCGTTCAGCTAGCAAGAAGCGGAAGGAGTCAAATAGGAATATTTTCTAATATGGCTCTCCTACACCACAAGTTACAGGAATGTACAGTCTGAACTAGACCAATTTACAGCTCATATGACACAACTATCGTTAGAGCAATCAAACTATGTTAAAATACTACCACAATCAGCTCTAGCGGATGGGTCTCCAATCGATTTCGTAATTCCAGGTGATGGTGAACAATACCTAGATCTTAACAACACGCTCTTACATCTGCGCCTTGAAATCACTAATGAGGATGGTACCACACTAGCTAACGCTGCACCGGTCGGGATTATGAACTACCTTTCTAGGATGCTATTTTCCCAATGCGATGTCACATTGGTGGACCATATGATTACCCAATTGACAGCTACACACCCGTACAGAGCGCTCATCGAAACACTGCTTAACTACACCCCCCAGATGCTGGAGTCCCAGTTCAGCGCTGGACTGTTTATTAAAGATCGGGCAGGGAACATGAACGCTATGCCTGGAGGAGATACTACCAGTTTAAACAAACGTGCTCAAGCGAGCACGAATTCTAATGAATTTCACACCCTGGCACTGATCCATAGCGATGTCTTTTTCAGGGATAGGCTTCTCCATAAAGCCATAGATCTGAAAATTAAGCTCACGAAGGCTAGTTTTACGAGTTACGAGTTTTCACTGATGTGTGCTAATAACACCACGTATAAGATAGATATTGGGTGCCTCACAGTATATTAAAAAAGTGACAATGGCCCCAGCAGTGCGTTTAGGCCATGCAAAAGCATTACAACAGGCAAACCGCTATCTATAATCAATTGAAAGACATACTCACTACCGCAGGATTCAAGAGTCGTGTCGATAGATAATCTGTTTTTAGGGGCTATACCGCGCTATGTAATTCTAGGTATGGTTAATCAGGCTGCATTTGTTGGCACCAGGAATTTGAACACTTTTTATTTTAACAATTATGATGTTGAACACCTTTCATTATCAAATGATGGAAGATCTGTACCATCAAAACCGTTTACACCTTATTTTGGTAATAAACAGTGCGGGAGTTCTACAATCTATTTTTAGCCACGGGGCGCCATCTGAAGGACCAATCACTACCCATTGATCGGGACGATTTTAACACCGGCTATAGTCTGTTTATTTTCAATCTGCATTCAGATGAGGATTTAATTTCACTATCGGCTGTCTATGACAAGAACTGAGATTCCGTGTGCCTCTCCCAGAAACAGCCACCATTATCGTATACGCATGTTTCGATTCTATTCTGGAGATCGATTCTAAGAGACAGGTTCTCGTAGATTATTATTAGAACATGAACACCATGGAGACTGAAGCCATTATGAGGCCGAGATTGGAGTTTTTTTTTAAGGGTGTGTATGCATGTGATGAATTGCCGCTAGATCAGATGTATACAAGCAGAGCATACTTCATTGTCAACACTCATGATAGCAGCTCCCCGGTGAACTTTGGCTATAGCTAACCCTTGAAGCTAACGATAACACCACGTTCTATGATTCTTATGGATTTTCCCCAGATTTTGCATACTACCCTCGCTCTATATTAAGATTTCTAACACATCATCGATCTCGGATTATATATCACAACTCCCAACTTCAACACTCGTTTTCATCGACCTGCGGGCCCCACTGCATATATTACCTAAGCTAGGGATTTAAGTATGGACCGTGTAATGACGCACTATTGGAGCGATGAACCTGATAGAAATGATCGAATGGTTACACTCTATGTGAAGAATATGCAACGTTCGGCTAAATACCCATCAACCGGTTATAACCAAAACGCATGTTCTTTACAAATGTTTACAGATTGTAGAAAATGTATGTATATTAGACATCTAATTATAATGTATTAAACTTTTTATTTATTAAAACATATAGTTACAGCGTACTTATTTATCATCGGCCTGTGTATCTAAAGAGGATAGCCACTCTCCATTTGAATCGTTACCCTGATCGGAGCTGTGTCGGTGCCGGTCTCGCATGTTTTGAAATTTAGTCCTAGCTGCCTTATTTGTAATGAATGTGGTCGGTATGTTTAGATCCGCCAGTGTATATATAAACTCGCTCCACCCTAGAGACCTGTTTTCTTCGGGGATCTTGTAATTAGCAGTTATATAGCAGACCAAGTCCACCAGGTGGGGCCCCGTACAGGCTTTCCTCTATATATGAACTCGCCGAAATCCATCCACCCAGATCAATGGCGCCCTCTAGCGTCATTTAGCCGCCGTAGGATATATTCGACTTTTTTTTTTAGTCGAGGTGCTGTATGCGTCATAACATCTTGCTTGACGGTATCGTGTGAGGTTGCGCTAGTTGTGATGCCCGCAGTGTTCTCTCTGGTTTCGTTAACCCCGTTTTAACAAAGACAAGTATTTTTGAAGGACCTGATTCTACGCAGCTATCTTCTCATAATCAGGCATGTCATCATGTTCTAGTATGGCACGCATTTTCTGGTCCAATGTCTTCTCAGCTTGTTAACGAATACTCTCAGAGTTGGTAGGCCTGCTGGCCAGTTCTCTTAGTTGATGAGGAACTAAGTACAGCTTCTTAGATGTTTTCATGACGATTAGCGTCTCTCAACGTCACTGATAGCGTTGGTTATGAACGGTAATGCTATCGATAGCAAGGGCATGACTGATTTAGAATCTTGCGCTTAGACTTCACGCTAGCATTCTTCTTTGAGAACTGTTTAATGACAATTTTACATCTGCGCAAGGTCTTAAGATTCTGCGCTGTTAGCGGGACGTTACCTTTAAAAACATGTAATGCAATCTCGCATAATGATAGGATAAAATCATTCGAGCATGTGGCTAATATTTTTTGACGTTCTCTAGACCCAGTAAAAACTAGTGATCTCAAGAGAGGTCAATTCCTTTTATCTCGTAAAGACATTATCCACGCTTATTTGTTAGGTAGATAGACTACCGTGTGTTCGCCTAGGAATATCTTTGCACGCAGCCTGAGTTCGTCTGGACATCTTGGTGTTAGGTCCAACAATAAATACTCATGTGGCTCTTTAACTGCGTTCCCATAACTCTCCATGAAGTATGATTTATTAGCAGGAGCTATCTGCTGTGCTAGGGTCCTTGTTTGAAGTTGGTGTCGAGGGTTTTTAAATAATATCATATAATTTGTTTTAAGACTGATAGTACGACTATATTTTCCCTGTTGAAAAACATTCTAAACCAGATACAATACACTGATATTCATATGATGGCGTAATTGTGTAAATAGTTTGGCCACCCCTAAATAAACACAAGCATCGGTCATCACATCATCCAGAATTATTAAATTGCGTGAAGTTGTAGGACAGAGTTCACCGTCTGAAAATGTTTCCAGTATTCCTTCTATAAATTTGATGTTCAACTTTTTTTTCAGATAGTCATAAAGAGCCTTATATTAACTATATACCTACCCACACAATATTTGTAGGGCTGTGATCAAACATGGCATCAGTGTTTTCAAGCAACCGCTTCACAAACATAGTTTTCCCGGACCGACAACTATACAAGTGCATGGAGTAATAAGTCTGGAATCAAAATCGAACTCTGTACATTCAGACATCTTTAATACAGTACGGTTTCAATAAACATAAAATCAATACATAGCATCAGAGTAACGCTTAAACATCCATGTTTTCTCAACATTTCAGTGGAAAAATCATTCAATATTACATTTTTACGTCTTGTCTAAAAATGATTTCACACAGTGTTTTAAAATACAGAGCAGGGTAATTATTTTCCCACAATCAAAATAAAAAATGCCTTACATAGTGTTTTCAAATACATAACATTCTGATTATTTTCATATAATCAACATTTTAAAAATGGCTTTCACATTGTCTTAAATTACATGACATGCTAAATATTTTTCACATAGCCATCATTTAAAAATCAAGGAAAAGCTTACACATTGTTTTCAAACAATCAATATTTAAAAAAACAAAAGGCAGTGTTTTACCATCAGCTAGCAGTCTGCGTTTATCATAAACGACACGGAACCTTTTGTGCACTGAGGCGTTGCGCAGTTGTAAGGACTTTTTATCGCGCTGAATAGTATGCTGCAACACAAAGAGTTCAGATGCTACATCTGGGTTCCTCACATAATTTTCAGATAAAGAATCAGATGTGTTGGAGCAGGGAGACATCTAAAACATGCAGGGCTGAGGCTCTCCAGGACCAGGGTTACCCACCCCTGCTTTAGCCTTTAACACAGTCTTACCCCCTCTGGTGGTGTATGCATAGCTTTTAGGTCCGGAAGAGACCCATGAGTGTATGCTATCACCTGCTAACTCATCAGTAAGATCGCCTAGGAGATTACCTAGGGGTAGGATGACATCCTCATGCTGTTTGGTTACATACACAGGGCTGACAGTGTCATGATATAACACCCGCTCACCCAATTTCTCCATAGCATCAAGCAACATTAACCGACCTTATGATGTGGCGAATGACGCTATAAAGACATTAACATTACCTGTAGGTGTAAGATGTGCTTTGTTGTATTGCCATTGGATCATAACTACATCGTCCGAGAGAAATACCTATTTCACTAGGTACTTATTGGTAAATAGGTACTGGAAAAACAGCTGTGGATCACTAACTAGGGTGACTTGTTAAATGACAACGCTGTGCCAATTTGCCCCATAAAGGATTCAAAAACAGCTTTTCCACTTGCATTTTGGCTAGATTAAGATGGATTTTAGTGGCGTCTAGCAACACACCTTGCTTTTCGTGATACTCCTGGATGTATGCCTTTTTGTCTGCTTTAGTGTGTATAGAGCTAAAATACCCACTCGATTCCTGTTTACCCAGGATGAAGCTTTTCATGTACGCCTGAAAGATCGTGATACTCTTTTTATCAAAATGCCATACCTCAACGATTTTACACACAGTGTACCCCCGGTCTAACTCCCACTATAATTCTGGTGTTGTCCATATACCAGGCAGAAATCGTTCTTCGTCGTTGTTTTCTGCAAACCCCAGTCTGGTTATTCGCATCTGCACATGTATGACATAGCGTGAACACTAATTTGCCGGATGTGGTTTTGAAAGGTAGAACAAAAAAAACAGCCCTTTAGGGGGCGCTACAACACATTGAATCAGCCTATAGTAGCTGCCTACATCTGCAAAGTTGTCTGTTATGATGCGGGGGTGGCCTAGAGGATAATCAAATGTCATGTTACAGTATGGATACAGACTAGTAAAATCCACATAATGAATTGATTTGTCATCGCTGGCTGTGTAACGAAGCTAAATAGCCTTAACCCGCTCCCCATACAGACTGGCACACAGGTTGAATGGTTCAGGAGCATTGTGTAGTGATCCAGCAGCCTAACCACGCCCCATTGATAATTAATACTTATGGAGTATTAAGGTTTGGACCCTTGGACTGTGTAAGTGCCTTCGTCACCCCTTTTCTCCAGTGGGACCTAGACCACCAGATCGTAAAGGCACACACGCACACACACCCACCCTTCCCCCATTCCTGACACCGGCCAACACTAAGAACAGATAAGCGAAGGAATGTATCACCCAGCATGCGTCCTTACCATGGTTAGCACATAAACCAACCCCCACGCCATCGAAATGACTAGAGCCTGATGAAAACCAGGTCTGGCTGTTGTCTTAGCCCCACAGGAGACACAGTTTGTAGAAAACAAGGTGATAAATTAAGTACGCCCTTTTCACGAATTTTTCGGACTATTGCATTTGCACTCAAAATAATTAGTAATGTCTAATCTGAAAGTGGCTTACAAGTATCTATAATGTGATGTTAAGAATAATATAACTTCTCCCAAAGACTCCACCTTTAAAATGTCTAATGATATGCTCTGCCTTAAATTGTTAAAATATCAAATGTTTATATTTGAAAGATGTTTTATATGTATGATTGGTATCAATAAGTTGCATATTTCATGAGCTGTAAGAATATGTGGGTTATATTCCAAACGTATGTAACTCCAGAAAAATAGAGAAGTTAGCTCTCACTGCATATCTTATCTACAAAGATTTACGAGCAACAGCCAGGTACCTCACACAGTCCTGTCTTTGCCTCTCTCCCCCCTCCTTTATATGTCTCTCTCTCTCACACCCCAATCTTAATAGCTAAATTCTGTTTTGTTGCATTTTATAAGTATCTGTGATATGCATATATATGCTGTGAATCGCTAATACTTGGAGATCAGAAACTCCTTGTGATCTTCAATCCATCCATCTATCTTCTCCCGCTTATCCGGAGTCGGGTCGCGGGGGCAGCAGCTTCAGTAAGGGACCCCAAACTTCCCTTTCCCGAG
>JAODLL010072809.1:2471-16446 GCA_026546735.1 Forbesichthys agassizii | reverse complement strand
AGGCCTTTACTCAATTCGGTTAGGCAAATATATTTACCAACAGTAAATAAATATAGGCTATTTGAATTAACTTTATACAGTGCAACAACCTAGGCTACTCATTTTAATTATTAATTACATTAAAATATAAATGTTTATAAAAGAAAAATGCATGAATAACATTTTATTAGACTTTCATTTGCAAAGAAAGAAAAACTGTTAGATTTTTTCTGTTACCTTAGCTGAGTGAATCTTTGACAGGCATTGTTTTTCTAGTGTGAAAGTCGCGTTGCGTTGCCCCCGATGATCCCCATAGCTGTTGGAATGCGTCACCTGTCTGGGCTGTCACTGACAACCCTGAGATGTTGTCACGGTGACAGCCTCATTATGACGATAACTGGCGGCTGAATATATTACTGTTATCATCTTCATGCTGCTATGACGACATGTTACTTCAGTGTTGACCTGGGGACAGTTCTGTAAACTTTACTCTGATATTTCATACTTGTACTCATCTGACTGCAGGCAAACTGTGGAACAATAAATAGCAATGCTATAAAAACATCATTAAAACTTAAGTGTATCAACACAAATTAACTGATGAGCTGTATCCATATTGTTTTTCTTAGGCCATAAAACATACTAGAACATTAAATGTGACTGAGAACTGAGCAAGAATAAGATAATAAGATTTGAAAGATTACACCTGCTCATCCATGCTTAACCAATCCAACGCAAGAAGGTGTAATAAAAATCCCATTCTTACACCTTCACCAAAACGTTCTACTGTACTGTATAGCCTTTCCTTTATTTTCATCCTATTATTCAAACAAATGAACAAAAAAAGATAATTGTCCTTGGTACAGAATCATGTCAGATATATGATATTTAGTAATTCACATTCCTGACAAGTGTGAATTACATTTTATTATAATTAAACTGGAGACATGTACTGGATTCAAATATACTGATACAGTAATACATGTATCCTTTCACTATTGACAGCTTGTGTAAGACATGCCATTTAATAGGCACCTTCATTGAGAGCTTTCTAAAGATAAGTGCAAAGATTTCTAGCCTGGAGACCCCAGAATAGTAATAATAAAAAAACAAATTCGGACTTGAGTGCAGGTGAGCTATAGCACACTTGAAATGAGTCCAATAAGACTGAACACTATAAAAAACATCACCTGTTAAGTCGGTCAATTCATTCCACAATGTGAGGCTCTTGGAAGGTTACATTAAAAGACATTGTGATCCTCCAGCCATAACCACCTCGCAGCATAGTACCAGTAGATTTGTCTCCTGATGCATGTAGCTGCAGAGGCATTTGCCACCATATGGCCCACATCAAATCCATTAATGTGTTCTCTTAGAACACTTATTTGGTTCCTCGAGGTGAAACACCATAATAAGAGCATTTATACTACTCATGTAGACTGATATATGGGCCAGCCATTGACATAGAATCATTCCTTTTACTAGTTCCCTGTCCTTGTAATTTATAGCACCTTTCAGCAGTGTTCACACTTGACTGCTCAGGGCCGGCTGGTCAGACAGGCACTCTATGTGTTTATGGCTCGATGTTATTCATCAGGGTCAATGTGTTCGTCTCACTTGAGTGACATCTGTTTGAGCCAATAATTAATGGCTTTGTAATTGATGTGGCATTCATATGGGCAGAGAGGTCAAGGCAAGGTCAGGTAATTCAGCTGGCGAAATAGTCGTAATGCAAACTGATGAGGGGTTGCCGAACAACTGTATATTGTTTACAGTATAATTAATATATTATAGTATATGAATACATTGAAGTCCACCATGTTGCTCTACAGTCAACCATTAGTTACACTGCAAAGTTTGTGTCCATATTCCACCTTGTGGATGAAACCAGCATTACAAAAAAAATGTTTGTTGTTGTTTAGGCTTGATTTAAATCTCAAGTGACATTGCATTAATGTCAACTCTTCTGAGATGGCTCATAGGCTCACAATTTCACTGTCACAACGCCCTATGCACACCAGATTGGTGCTCAGTTTCAAAAATGAAATGGATATCAAAGAACAGAAGGGGTGGCAGGTTTATGTAAGCACGATGGTTTAAGGGTTAGTGCTGCTTCCATGCAATGTTCATGCACTGGAACCCTTGCATGTTCTCCTGTGTTTACATAGGTCTTTTGATGTATGGCATTATTAGGGGTTAAAACTCCTGCCATTGTCATTTCCCATAACATTAGAACTGCAATAATTATGATCTAGTCTCTGCTATTCTCTTCAATACAAACACAGGCAATGGGACAAACCTAGTCTTTACTATGAGAAATTGCTTCTGAAAAACACCTCATAGTGCCTTTAACAAATGTCATGGTTAAGTGGAACCACGCTTTCATTTATGACATTACAAAACTATTTTGGGACATCTGGAAGGTTTATAAAACCTTGAGAACAAAGTGCAGTCATTATATGAACCACCGCTGATCCAAATGGTTCTTTTCTGTTTAGTTTTAATGCTTGTGAACCTATGCTAAAACATGAAGCCAATAAATTCAGGCTACATTTAATGCAGGTGTTCTGTCAAACCACAGTCACACCAGTGTTTCTAAAAGAATATTTGCCAAAAGCTCATTGGGAACGTTCAGATTAAGTAAAAATATCACTGTGTTAACATACTGGAATGTAACTGATCTGGTCTTTACATATTAGTAGACATGCAAGCTACTTGGATCTGCCCTGCACTGCCCAAAGTCCCAAGGGCATGCTTGGTTGAATTCATGTTTAATCTCTGTTACAACACCCTGCACTTTTTGACCCGTAGGCCTTTCTGGTCTACACGCCTGTATCACAGGCAACTCAGCAGTCATTGAAAAGCAACAAACGCCTGTCGCATTAGAATGGTAACCATATACAACAGGAATGCTGTGAAACCTTCCCAGTTTGATCTGATTTACACTGCGTTGTGCATAGGCATACTTTTAAAGAATCCCAGTGCATTAAATGTACAATCTGTCAAGCAGGAATTACAGCACCAAAAATACCTGCCCTAGGCTCATTTCACACATCTTCAATCATCTTATTGCCTTCACTAGGTTCCACACAGTTAGCAGTAACTGGAAACTGAAATTGGAACAACTAAAATGCTAATGAATACATTGTTATCTTATATTTATTATTTTAATCAAAATTGTTATCTTAACTGTGACTATTATATAACATTTAACTTGTTGCATTTGCAGGGTGCATTTTTACTTGAGAGAAATGACCTGATAACAGTATCTAACATCTTATGATTGCCTTGAGACATCTGGTCCTAATCTAGTGACCGACGAGTGACCTGTCTTTACCTTTATAGCTACTCCTTGCTGCCCTTATGTGACTCCCTCTATCATGTGTCAGCAGCACGGTTTTATCTTGATTGATTACCATTGTAAACGGCCCGCCCCGTAGACACCCGTCTCTCTTTAGAAGTAGTGTAAATATCCGTTATGTCTTTCCTTCTTCAGAAACATTAATAGCATGCTGTATTTGTTTCTCCTTGGCCATGCTTAATAAATACAACCAACTAAGAAAACAAACACTCAGAGCTTAGCTATTTTTTCTAAATTATATCCGTTATTGGCTACTCTTGATCGGTCAGTGACAGATATCTAAAAAAAAAAAGTATTTATTTTGGAAGTGCCACTAGCCACTAATGAGAGCCAGCAGTACGTATCGTATGTTAGCTTATCTACAGTATACAAATGTGGAGCTTGCATCAGCCTGTGGACAGCAGTGTTCTCCTGCTTGGAAGTCCAGCTGCTGGCTTCTTTCCCCTGGTGAATGGGAGGGAGACAGTCAGTGTCCTGTTGACAGGTTTCTGGAACAGCAGATAAAGAGGCTCCACATTGCACTTCCAGATGTTTGTTATCATGGATCCAGAGAGAGCACATGGGAGCAAGATGGTGGCCACGGATTGCTCTCGCTTATCAATTCCCACTGCTTATCACACAGCCGGCTGTATTGGTATGGGAGCAGAGCCTTGGGAATAGTTTCACGAGTGAGGGACACATTCTGGGTGTATTTTCGAGTGTTGGTGTTCTACAAAGTCAGGATGGATGAACTGGTAAATGGGTTCATGGAAAAGTTCTGAGCCTAAACAACTGAGGTCGATATTGACTCCAAATGAGCTGGTGAATTGGGTCTTACCGAAAAATGGCCACATTAATGTCCAATAAGAAGTTTAGCCCCAGAAACAGCAGTTCTGTTACTAGATCATACAGGTACTGCCATATACTGTTAGCCGTATTGGTAAACCACTCCTACCACACTTTGTATTTAAACACAAATGAACTAATGTGACAGGACAGTACAATATATTAGCTTGGCTTGGCCCGACTATACTCTCAGCTCAATTTATTTCACTGAGATTACAGTCTGGAAACCCTGATCACATTAGCGTTCGCACAGCCACCCTGCTGGCGGCCCAATCCGCGTGGGTTAAGTAAGATGATTCAAAACTAGATGAGCAATTGTAGCAACGGTGATTGGTTCAAAGTTAAAAGATTTACCAGAGGTCTATGCCGAGTAGGAGGAAACGACTGCGAACATTTCCCAATGGAGCGTGGCCAGACCTAGCCACAAAATGAATATGTTCTGGTTACACCAGGCTAACAATATATGGCATTTTATTTCAAATTAGCATAGTTCTTAGAACAGAGTTAAGGTTGAATGTTAAGCTTGACTACTGTATATATTTGTTTAGAGTGATATAACCTGTGGACACTATGGGAAATGGTCCCTTTTCACAGAGAAAAAAACTGGTCCATTTCATATAGGTAAACCAGTGTAATAGAAATGATAATGTACTGGGTGCAGCCAGACATGAATAAACTGTACGTATTGTGTCAAACAGAAATGTAAAGGCGCAGTAATATTATCAAAGTAGGACTCTTTTATTTGAAATTGTTCATCTTATACATTGACAGGTAATATACACTCAGTCTCATGTGTTTCCTCAGGCCCAAGACATGGTCAGGGAAATGTGACCTGCTGGACATCAATGGCTTGTGATGGATAGGGAATGTGGTTACATGCCATGTACCGCATTTACTCTGTATCTATGCACACACATACTGTACTGAACATGTAGTACACACACACACACACACACACACACACACACACGGACAGATACACCCGCACAATTCTGCAAGGACAATTAGGAACACATTAATACACACAATGCCAAGAGAAAACACGAAAACGCACTGTAACCATCGAACACAGTCTAGCCATCTATAGACATCAATGTAGGAGGGGCTTAAAGTGCAAAGAGCAAAGGGGGGGCTCACATCACCTTGTTTATTTCTCTTTTTTTTAAACTAACCAATAACAGCGGTCTTGGTGCCACACTGTATCTGTACAAACAACAGCTTCAGAACGGGCCTCACTGCACACAATAATGACGCTGCATAGTTCACGGGTAAGTCGTATACATTATTGCAGAAGGATGTAGCTCCAGATATACATAGGAAGTGAGATGGGGTGGTGCTGGGGGAGAAAGAGGGGGTCCCGAGGCCTAGACAGAAAACATGAATGAATCCAGGGTGGTTGCAGTCTGTTGGTACCACTGATTCTCAAGGGCCTGTTTCAAAGATATTTCAATACTTTTTTTATGCAATTCATTCATTATTTTATACGATCAAATTACTATTTGTGTTTAATATTTTTCTGTATTCCATTATGTTACTGTATGTTTTGTTTTAGTGTTTGTGTGTGTGTGTGTGTGTGTGTGTGTTAGCCTGGCTCCACACGAATACATATGCTCTCAACTCAAATCTCAGCTGAGATTATAGTCTGGAAACCCTGATCGCATTAGTGTTTTCACAGCCACCCTGCTGGCAGACGAAGTCAAGCGTGTTTCTAAATGGTGGTAGAGCTAGATGACGCGATCAGAGTAGTTGTAGCAATGCCGATTGGTTAAATGCTGTCCAATAGTTATCATAATTAACCATTGGTCTCTGCCCAGTAAGAGGCAACACTTTCCAATGGAGCATTGCCAGACCTTATCCACAACGTGAATACAGACTCTGGTTACACCATGTGTGTGTGTGTGTGTGTGTGTGTGTGTGTGTGTAGGGGGGGTTAAAATGATAGAGAACCACCCTGCTAGACCAGAGTATGTTTGAAGAGATGCTGTCGGGTGTGGAGGTATTCCATCATTTCAGGGGGAGGCAGTCCAACAATGGTGCAGTGAGCTTGTGTTCAGGGTAGAGGGAGGGGGACTGTCATAGGCCCAGGTGCATAGAAGAGGAGGGGCAGTGTACGCCATGCGTCAGTAGGGAGCGAACACAACCTGCGGGTGGGCGGTCCTGATAGGCCCGGGGGCGGGGCGTAGCAGGGCGGCGGAGAGGGTCTGTGTCTGGAAGAGGGCGGGGCCGGGGCCGTGGCCGCCTACGTGCGATGCACGTAGCGAGAAGCCGTTGCCCAAGGCGGCGGCAGCTGCGGCCATCATGGCCAAATGGGGGGGCATGAGCTGTGATGCCAGAGGCTGGCACAGGTCCTTACCCACGGACAGCTTCACCTGCATGGGCAAGGAGAAGACATGAGAATCTCCAGGTGTTCACTCATGTTCAAGTGGAGTGAAATGTTTGCTTTTAAGCTAGCTGGAACCCACCTATGTAGCTAAGAGCATTACTCACAGGCACATTTCATGTCGGTATACTAGCGCACTGCTACTGACAATGTATTGGATGCACCGCTAGTTTTGTCTATACTATAGACACTACAGAAATACAGCAAAATGGAACGCACTCATAATGCCATTTTTATGAGCTACATCTATGTTTAAATGACTAACTAACCCAACTAACCAAAAAGAATACAGATGGATAGACTGTGGTCGGCAAGATGGATGCACAGGCAGACAGACAGAAAATGAGCAACCCCAGCACAAAAGGCCGGCAAAGGTCACTCAAGTTATCTGACTTAATCTTCTGTATCGGTAATGAAAAAGTCTCACAGCGCCAAGATGGCGCTGCTTGTCATGGGCCATCAATCATTGACTCAGGCATCGTAACCCTATGGGAAGCATTCTTTACTCTTCGCTCATCAGAGAAGCTCCTCTCCGTTAACTCAGTCGATGATGGGTTTCAGAAAAGTCATTTGCCCCATACTGTTAACCCCTGCCCGACGTCTCCGCAAACACAGAATGTGATGAATTTCATTTTATTAGCGCTCAGAAAGATAGCTTTGCCACCCTTTTGTACAATAACATAATCCCCATTCCTCCTCTAACACAAGGAGCGAGTCTCATAGTATGGGCAAATAATTCATAGTGTTTATTTAAACCTATTTATAGTAATAGATGGACCGAGTTTATCACGGAAGAGAATTAGTTTCAGAATGTGTCAAGATGTATTCATAATGTATTGCTTGAGTTTTTACCAGACATTCTTGAATTGACCCGTCACAGTACATTTCAGCCACCATACTGCTTCAAGTAAATGAGAATATACATAAATATGCTATTTACGAAAGACCATTAGTGCTAAGACATACCCTAGTCATAGTGTGGAACCCCTGTATTTAAATAAATATGTTTTGTGAGACAACATATGTCGTCAAAATTCATTCAAATGGAAATGCTTGACAAAAGAAACGAGTATGTCTACAGTATATTACAAATAACAGAATACAAAGACTGAATTGACTTACCGGTTGTTTGGGCTGGCCTTTCTGTGGTTTGGTGTAGGGACTGTATTTGGGTTTAGCCGGTTTACCTGCCATTCGATCTTTATGACGTCGGCTGCTGATGTGCTGTAAAGGGTGAAACTATTAAAAACTAACTACAGAAGGCTCCAAACCAATGTATTGTAAGGGTACATACTGTATTAATGTCCATGCTTACAGCAATTACACTCATGATACTATGAAGTGACTTTATATGAATTTCTACCACTAGATGTCACACTAAGCAAATGTTTTGTGGACCACTCACACAAACACACACGCGCGCACGCACACACTATATGTAGATATGAAAACAAAGAACAGACAAGCTTGGATTACAGCGTACACAGAGGGATTGTGATGTCATGCTCTGCTCAGAAGATTACTCCACTATATTTACATAGAAAACAGTTCTTTGCTATAAATGCTCAATATAATATACCCCTTTAACCTTTTAAAAAAATATTCACTAAATGAATATATCAATATATTATTGCACATGAATGGCACAAGCCATGGTCCAGCTGTTTTGAAACAGCCAATGATGGTTAGACCTTCTTTTTTACTGTGAAATTATATCAGGTCAGCTCGTCAGCCAATTTAAAAGAAAATGAATGGTGATAATTTAATATAACTCATAATGTTTAATGTGAAGAACCTGGCTGATTAGACCATTATTTATGTTGGAGTTCCAAAACTTCCCTCAAACACATCAATGTTGTGTCTCGTTGACTGAAACCAAAACAGTCACTTTAAACACTAAAAAGACATATTTTAACAAAATTATTAAGTAGTTCCAAGAGTCTCTAGAAAATGGAAAATATGAACACATCATCCCAGAAAAAATGACTAGTGATTTATGAAAAGTGAAATGGAGAATGTTTTAAAGAGGACATTTAAATCTACCTTGTCAAATGCTTATTGTATGCTGGAGTCAACATAATATACTATTGTACTGTCTGAGAATTAATGAGAATTAAATAGTCCAATTAAATATCTAAATTTGAAGCCACTGCTATCTAAACTGCATTTTAGACAAAAATGAGCTACATCAAATTACAGCTCTCAATAAGATCTAATTAGTGGTGATTACATTGCTTAAATCCAGACTGATATTCAGGTCGGAAGCTAAAGCACCCAGCGCTTGATAAAACCAACTCCCTTCTGGCGCCAATCTTCAAAATTAGCATCCTAAACTCTAGAACCTTCTCTCTAGCCTCAATAAAATATACTAGATTGCATTCATTGAAATTCATCACTGTACATTTAAATTGCACCTGATATGGCTATAACCCTTTTTTCCAGTCAGAACTAAGAAAACTCCCAACTCCTACTTAGACCAAATAAGTTGGGTTTCTATGTTTTTTAAGATAAGTCTTGAAGCCGGCTGGCCCATGGTAAACAGTACAAAGGTTATTTTATTATTATTTTTTATACATATCTAATCTTAACTAACTAACTCATTAATTAACTCCAGACTACTTTCCAGATCTTGCAACAAAACTGTGATAAGCCCGTGGCTGGTACTCCACATGCAGGGGCGTGTCTAGGACATTTTTACTGGGGTGGCACAGTGGTGGCAAAGCGTTTTGTGGTGCTGGCCACAGAAGAACACCTACAATGTGCGCATGCCAAAAATATTTGTTTGGTTATGGGCACTATAGGTACTAAAAATAGACTAAAATATAAATGTTACATGCTTGCATACACCCTCAAGGTCTTTTGGCCGTTTTTTACTATTTTCATATAATGGCTTCTAAATGTATTTCTGTAATAGCTATCATCAAGTATTTTATGTCTCTGATATCAGAACCCTCTCAGCTACAATTTCAATAATATCACAAAATATTTTCGAGAAACTTAACTCTTATTCGTTTAACGTTTATTATTTTTTTTAATGCAAAAAGATTATATTAATATTATTTGCGTTTTTTATTTTATTATTATGGTAAGGATGGTAAAATAGTGTTAAGTTTTGTTTGAAACACATATTGTGATTCCTCCATGTGTAGCGGTGGCCAGCCGGTAGCTGTGCGGTGCTAATCCTCACTCTCCGACACCTCATAGGACGTTCTGGCGATGCAAGCCAGAGCCCATGGGTTTTTGGCTTGCCTTGTAAGATCGTCTACTCTCTGCCTGGGAGATCGGAGTTCGATTCCCGGAGGGGGACGGACGATCTCCGTCACACATGCCTTGACTAACTTTCAAACTCATCTGAGTTCATGCCTTGACTAACTTTCAAACTCATCTGAGTTCAAATAAAAACATTTATTTAAATACAGAATTGTATTTATATATGTGTATTCTTTCTTATGTATATGACATAAGTTATATGGGGTATGCTTTCATTTATTTCATTCTTTATTTTTAAATTTCTGTCATTTTAGTATATTAATATGTTTTTGCTTTTAGGCGAGAGATTTTAGAGGTGGTTTGCCATTGTCTTCTGCAGACCCTATCATGCCAAATAACACAAGCCATATAAAGATCTCTTCAGCGGAGTGTCTAGATTATGTGTAAAAAATTGTGAGCTTCTAACCTTTAGCGTTCTGAAGATATGATCCGAAATGTAAACTTGTCCCTCTCACTACCAATGTACCATGCATAATGGGAGGCATTTTAAAAGTGACAATTGCCGTTGGGCTTGTACAGCCACTGTTATGCTGACAAACACAAGCCGTACATCATTCTCTTCGGCTGAAGAGAATGATGAAGGCTAGAGTATGAGGAAATTAAGGCTAGAGTATGAGGAAATGGTTTGGTTCTAGCATTTACCTTTCTGAAGATTTGATACGAAATATAAACCTTTGCCGTTTTCAGCACAACTTTGAGAGTGTATTTAAGAGGCAACTTTACCATGCAGTCATGGGAAATCACATTTCAGATTTTTGTGGGGGGCACCTGGGGTGGCTAATCACATTTCAGTGGTGCCCACTTCCTGACCACGCCTCTGTCCACACAACATAGGCTACAAATATTCATATTTTGTACCAATAATAGTATTTTATTGATTTTGAAGCAGACTAACTATGTTTTATTTGTTGTATTGTATTTCTTTCCATATTTCACCTATTTAATTGCCGCCATTTTTAACTTGACATGTAGCTTTGATGTCTACCCTGATGGCAACAGATATCCAAATTGCTGGGAGCTGTCAAAATGGCTCAACATATTTATACGTTAAACAAATTTTGGAAGAAAAAAAGGAAGCCCAACAACACTTAATAATGGACTTGGCAATTCAGGCTCTTATAATTTCAAGTTTATTTTCAACCCTGTCACACAGATAACTTGTAGCTATTGTAGTTTGATGTCCTGGCTAGATAAACTAAATAAACACAGATTTGCTGCGGCTGTCCATTATTTTCCCAAAAAGATACAATGAAACGCATATAGCTCAAATATTGACTAAATCTAAATCTACTAAACTAAACTAAAATAAATTTAAAAAAATACATACATTTTAAAATATATATTTCCTTACAGTAGGCTATTGCTGTCTTGTATCTCACCTGTTTGAGTTGTGTCTCCGAGTTGACGTGTACATCACATGTCTCACAATGAAATGTTTTGTTTTGCAGGCCTGTCAGTGACTTTGTGGGCACAGGTATCTTGCTTTTGACTCCGGCCCGTGGGAAGGACTTGATGGAGCCCACCCCACTCCTGGCTTCAAGCATGGTTTTGTGCTTTGTACCTGCAAACAGCAGAGTAGAAGCCTAATCACTTTATCAGAGGCTCCCTAAGGGAAAGGTGTTTACGAGATGATTATGCTACCTCAAGTAGGAGTTCACACCTCTTCTGTTACAGCAGCAGTACTCAAACTGGGGTTTAATAATGGTGTTTAAAGTTGTTTATGAGTTGCTATTATTATCTTGGCCAGAATATTTGTGTGACTTTAAATTAAACAAACTGCAGAATTACATCACAGTAGGAACATTCTGTTAGCATGGATCAATATTTACTTGACATAGTAAACTAGTGTCCCCAGCTTATAATGGAATTCTATGTATTTCTGAGAAAACAGAAAATCATTAATTGGAAAGACAAATTTTAAGATGTCAGTTTGATTTTGGCTAGACATGTTTTTATATTTATTGTTAATTAGGTTTGCTGGCATGATGAGTTACTTTTGATGTAATGACAAAAATGCATTCCAAATTGAGTTGTAGCTGTCAAACCACAGTTAGAGGAAATACACTTTCTGGTCATTTGATAATGTAATAATACTGTAATCATCACGTGAAAAGCAATGGAAAAAGTGATGGCTTTTTATTACATTAGTAGAAGTGTGTAGCCCGGATAAGTGTTTACAGCAGTCTCTTATCGCCACCGCATGAAACCATTCTGTGAGAATTGCTGTAGACACTCAGAATCAATTGATGGACGAGCCGCTTCATTGGAAATGCCCTTCATTGCCAAGAGGAGTAAACTGGCCTGCTAATACCCATTTGAGGGTTGGCGCCTTGAATCAACCGCACCTGGGGGACATGGAAGGAAATGTCACTTTGTGTAACTCACCACTGTTATGAGCCTCCAGCTGGGAAGCGGAGTTGACAGCGACTTTGCAGAGTGAGCAGTACAGAAGCCTTCTGGCCTTCTCTTCTTCTGTCTCAAGGTCCGGCCGTGCCTCGGATTCAGCCCGGGGCTCCATGTCTGCCTCCAGCGGAGAGCTGGGCTTTGATGCGTCTTCGTCCCCTCCGGCGGCCGAGGCGGTCTCCGAGAGCGACAGTGGAACTGGAGATTGGGTGGAGCTTGGCGCCAGCGTCAAGGCCAGGTGTGGCAAGGAAGGCTTTATGGGGGCTACCTGCGATGCCAGCGGTTGTGCCAGTCTTAGCACAGGGGAGAGGGGCAGAGGTGTTGTGCCAGCAATGCTATCTGCAAAGAGAGACATACATTATGAGCATGTGCACATTAGGCTTAATGTGTTCATTTAGTGTTGTAGACGTGGTTTGGGGTACAATGGAAACCAATAGAGGCAAGCTGTTTGGTTCAATAAATACATGATCCAAACAGATCATTCAATTGTTAACAGCAGCAAGTGAACTTAATGAAAGGTATATAAAGTCCAGTATCACAAAGAAATAAGAGATTATCACAGAAACTGCAATATCAGAAAATGCCAAATCAGTAATTGGTGAACAATGACATCTGCAGGCTACTGTGCTAAAAATAATTGTCTGTGATTCTTGGAAGAAAGACATAAATCATTATGTCCCTCCCACAGAACAACACCACACATCGTTCTAAAGAATACAATGAATGGCTCTGTCAATCACGAAAATGAAATTTTGCCTTACCGGCATCTGCTGAATCAATGCCGTCAATGCCAATATCTCTCTGTTCTCCATACTCTAGTGCCAAGAGAGCAAATCAATAGCAAATTATGTCATGCTATTTTTGTTATCCATTATGTATGGCCCTTATTTATCCCAGCAGAGCTGTTAGGGACAGCACTATGAAAGCAATAACATCTCTGCTGTCACCAGCATAGCATCCTTCAACAGTCCAGTACACCAGACCACATAATACCTACAGTAGGTGACCAATTTCTCAGGAAAGTGTTTGTGTGTGTTTTGAGATACATATATAATACTATTAGTTACATTGCAGTTACAACAACTCCCGGACGGCCGGACCCCCTTTTGAGACCCCGCTTACTGTGTACGTTTATGCCACAACAGGATCTGTGCTCTTGGCGCTTAAAACATGAACGTTTGAATGCCTGTTTGTCACAGGTTTGAGGTGCAGACGAATACATGGGAAAACAAGCTTGATGAAAATATATGAGCCTCACTCTGTTTAATATAACGCACAAGTGAAGCGCGACACACGTCAAAACACATGAACGCAACAATCACAGACAGCTACCCACTCAGAAAACAAACATACATAGACTCCCACATACAAGGACAGGTGCACGCTATGACAATCAACCCCGTGTGAGACTGGGAGTGTTTGTGCCGCAGACATTGGCAGGTCGAAGGTTACCGAGGCGGCGAGGATGAACAGGTAGAAAGCGCGCCACTTCCCCGCTATATAAACTAGAATAATTCCAGAAACAAATCAAGTACACCAAGTCAACAACCCAACTAAATTAAGTCTGGATTATGCATGTCACATAATTTATAATAATGCATTATTTTATTAACTTTAATTGTCCGCCTAACCAGAATGGTTTGTCCAAACCTAGGTCTGGGATGTAACCAGACCAGACAATAATGCATCAGTGTAACCTTCTAAAAAGTGGCCTACCCTGTCACTTCTGATGAATAATGTTTTGAAGCAGCAGTAGT
>JAODLL010072808.1:0-40572 GCA_026546735.1 Forbesichthys agassizii | reverse complement strand
AAGCCAGTGCGTTCATTCTACCAAGTACGTTGTGGAGAGCGCAGGGAAAATCTCCTTAGACCCCAAAGAGTTAAACAGATGATTTAAGTGCGGTTTTGAATGTGTCAAGTAATGTGGAATGTCTGAGATGGTGGCGGAGAGAAGATTTTATGATCAAAGCCGTTAAAATTGCTTTTACAAAACATTGTGTGTTTTTGCAATGACTTACTGATTGGAGGATTGGTAGGATTAGGCATGCGATCTGTGGTAGAAACAAAACGCAATATGAAATTATCACACTCAACATTCTTAATAGATATTTTTTGGAAACAAGACACATTTCTTCATTGTGCATCACCTAAACAATCCAGGCTCAGATTTAAAAAAGGTATACCGGTAGTCCGGTATCGTAAGTAGGGATGCTCCTAGCGGCAAATTTCCCGGTCTAATCTTAAAACATACTATACTCCATACCATACTACAACCAAACTATACCAAAACACCCACAATAAATTCCAAATTGATTACAATCAGTCTTAACATGGTCAGCGGGTGTACAGGTTGCAAGTCTCTCCCTACCTGCACTCATCGATCAGCTGTTTTGTCTCAGTGGGCGGAGACCACTTTATATATTGCAAGCGGAGCTGGTGGCATCATCAAAGTATTGCCGCTTTGAGAATTGTCCCCGCTCCCTCACCACTAGGAGCCATAGTTCTATGCTATGGAAATCAAGCGCTCCCAACTCCACTCGCAGCATCAGATTGTTTTGCATGTTTCAGTCATGTGCAGGCTGAGCCAGGGAGAGATTGACTGAGACACTACTTTCAAAGAATATGTTTAACCGACTAGTATTTATGGTGCAGAATAGCGATGGTAGTAGCGCTTAACCATTTAACTGACACATAATTGTGTAAGTAAATTACTGTATTGCAAGTGTACTTATTCAAATGCACCTATTTATCTCCTCGCATTTTGCTATCTTACCGTTCTGCGCATGCTGGAAAAAAAAAGGATCCGGTACTTTTACACAGCCCTGGCTCAGTGAATATGCTCCGCAATGCATTTCCATGTGTGAGGTGGAGATTCTGAGGGAGGTTTTGATTTGAGCTTGAAGTTAGCAAGCGTTCTCCAGAATGACTAACCCTGCCTTGTATTCATACAGTACATGGAGCCAAAAATTAGTCATAATGTTTAAGCTTGTAAGAGATGTTGTAGTTTTGAAGCTGTAAAAAAAGTTTTTTCTGGTCTCGTAGAGCAAATTTGTTTTAGCTTTTAGAAAACATATGATTTAGAAATGTTGAAATAATGTGTGAAATAGTCCTATTAGCAACTTCTCTTCACAAGCAAAGTAAAAATCACAACAGTCATAAAGGTTGCAGCTTTGGGTTGAAAGTATACCAGTAAAAGCGGCAAAAAGACAAAGCAATATCAGCATGCACATTTTGATTCCATATGTACTCAGTACTGTAATACAATTGTTGAGTTCGCAGAAATGCATTCAAATATAATAAAGATTACTGATCATTGCATTTAATTGGTTTAAAATTAAAAGAATTAGGGTGCAATGATTAGCAGGTCATGATTAGAGCAGATCCTTATTTGAATGGTGTAAGAAAGGAAGAGTCTCAACACCAAAACTAAACACACCTGAACTTGCCAAAAGTCAAAATGGTCTCTACCTGTCACTGGGGCATTAACTGTGGTGATAATAGTAGTGGCTTTGGTTGTGGATGGTAGTGCTACAAAAGCAGTGAAACTCATTAGGGCCATTATACAGTATGCGTTATTCCATCACAGCCCTAATGCAGATGTAACGAGGGATAAGATTCACCAAAATCACCAGCTAATATAACACCATCTATGGGTCCTATTCATTAAACTTCAAGATACTCATAGTCAGTATAATCTAATTTCTCCAATAAAAACTCAATTTTGTCAGACATAGCTAAAACATTTAGGGAGGGAGCTACATTTTCCATGAAGAAATAAATGGAAGTATGTTTCTTTTAGCATTCCATGCTGTGGCAAGTACATTATTACACTAATCACTGGTACGTTACTAATGAATGTTTTCCTTTAAAGAACAGACTCTACCTGTTATGGGTTTCACTGTTGTAGTAGTAGTAGTAGTAGTAGTAGTAGTAGTGGCTTTGGTTGTGGTTGAAAATGCTACAAAAGCAGTGAAATTCATTAGGGCCAGTACATTTTTTTTTCTCATCACAGCCCCTTAATACAGGGATACGCTGAGATCAAAATCGTTACAACCACATACAATAACTAAAATAGAATGCCGTAAGAGATTCATTAATTAGTAAGGTTTCTATATACACTGTATTTCTACGTGATTCGGTTCAGAAAAAAAAAAACTGTATAGTAATATACATCACTTTCATGATGACTTACCTTTACATATTGGAAATGCGGGTGTCCATTGGCTATTAAGTTCACATGTCAGACTAGGTGACCCCTCCATTTTATATCCAGGATTACATTCGTATTCCACAAAATTTTTGTATTTATAAGGAGGCCTAGCACCACTTTTCCACTTAGCATTTGGAATAACCGGTTCTATGCAAAGAACATCTACAAATGCAGAAAATAAAAATTAATTCTGCTGTGTGAAACACAAACAAAGCACAGCACAAACATGTGATAGCAATTTCAAAACTGTTGTTATTGGACACAATGTGGACAAATACATAAATGCATACCTATACAAGTTGGAGGATTTGGTTGGAAACTTCCAGATTCAGAGCAAGTTATTGATGACGATCCACTGAGAACATATTGTCCTGAACACGTGTATCTCAAAATATCATTATAAGAATAACTTTCTTTTACTGGACTGGGAATGCCATTTTGAACCGTTGGTGGTGGTAAACATTGAATAACTGCAAAAAATAAAAAGTATACAATAATAAGACAAGGCCCCTAATATAAATGTGCAACATTATAATATGCAAACACAATACCAACCCTGACAGTAAGGTAGTCTCTCCAGCCATCCACCTGCTCCACAAGTCATCACACCGTTGCCTGCTGGTACAAGCATGTATCTGAATGGGGTATAACACAATGTCATATATTGCACTGCACTGACCACAAACACCCTGCCCTCACAAAATATTATTATTTTTTTAATTCTATATTTGTATTGACAATTAAAATAATACATTATTTTTATTTTAATACTTTGGAAGCTAAATGTAATACATTTAAAGTAGCTCTATATGACATTCAACCACTAGATATCACTAGCTTGCTTTCACACTCACGCACTAACATCTATGTGCGACCGCCTCAAGATGAACACAGAACATAAAAACTGGGATTACAACACACAGAGGGAGTGTGATTTCATTCTGTTTGGCGTTGCAATTACTCCATTATATATTTATATAGGAAAGAATGCATAAAATACCTGATTAAATTCTGAGATACAACTGTTTACCAGTTGAGTTTACTCACCCTGTGTTACAAACAATGCGAACTTTGTCACCAAACTGAGTCCCAGTTGCAATTTCTATGTCCCCATTGTCAACTACTCCTGGGTTGCCACAATCAGACCCTGGGAGTTGAGGATACAAAAAAAACACAAATAAATACACACATGCATATATAAATATGCACTATATTAGAGTGTGGACGTATGATACACACTATATTAAGAGTGTGGACGTGATACACACTATATTAGAGTGTGGACATGTGATACACACTATATTAGAGTGTGGACATGTGAGACACACTATATTAGAGTGTGGACGTGTGATACACACTATATTAAGAGTGTGGATGTGATACACACTATATTAGAGTGTGGACGTGTGATACACACTATATTAAGAGTGTGGATGTGTGATACACACTATATTAGAGTGTGGACGTGTGATACACACTATATTAGAGTGTGGACATGTGAGACACACTATATTAAGAGTGTGGACGTGTGATACACACTATATTAGAGTGTGGACGAGTGATACACACTATATTAAGAGTGTGGACATGTGATACACACTATATTAGAGTGTGGACGTGTGATACACACTATATTAAGAGTGTGGACATGTGATACACACTATATTAGAGTGTGGACATGTGATACACACTATATTAGAGTGTGGACATGTGATACACACTATATTAGAGTGTGGACGTGTGATACACACTATATTAGAGTGTGGACATGTGAGACACACTATATTAAGAGTGTGGACGTGATACACACAATATTAGAGTGTGGGCGAATGATACACACTATATTAGAGTGTGGACATGTGATACACACTATAGTGTGATACACACTATATTAGAGTGTGGACGTGTGATACACACTATATTAGAGTGTGGACTTGATAAAACTATATTAGAGTGTGGACGTGTGATACACGCTATATTAGAGTGTAGACATGTGATACACACTATATTAGAGTGTGGACTAAATCATTTTTTTAATAAAAGATGTGTTCAAATACATAAAGGTTAATTCAATTTAGGTATTCATTCAGCCCACACAAGCAAGTACCCCTCACTGCAATTCGGGGAAGGGCTCAATGTGGGCGGGTTAAACATTTGACTCCACTCACATTTGACTGAGTCTGATCTGAGTCAAGTCACTGAATACAAACACACGTTCAAGGCACACATTGGCTACAGGGCTTTAGACTAACTTTTTACAATAGTAGCACTGATGCTCATTATTGAAAATGTGCTCCTTACCCCAAATGTGTGCACCAGCACAAATGTTAGGCGCACCACTAATCGACACAGCGCAGCTAATTCATGTTTTTCAGTGTTTTCGTCATATGTTTTCAGCAGTGGAGGGAGGGAAAGTTGTTGCATCTCGGTGGTGCTCAAGTCTCCGCCCGACAATTGCGATCCGATACATGCTAGTAGTGCTAGTACTATATAATAACACCGGCGTTATGCGTTCATACTGTATCAATGAGTAGACCTATTTTTAAAACATAAAATTAAATTACATGACTTTACATGTTATAATAGCATTTATTCACTTATAGCCTAATGACTATTTGACCCACTGCTACATTAGAGAGGGCACTGTAAATAGCCTACTAGATTTAGTTGAAAAGTTTACAGCCTGGCTGAGAGCACATGTTGTCTCCCTTTTATTTTTGATTGAAAATCTCACAGGGAAACTGGCCAAGATGGGACACCTTGATGCTTAGTAGCATGGTGCACCTGCCAGGTTAGACAATCATCTGAAGTCTTGCATCAAATGTTTGACAGCGCAACAATGACCATTGAAAACTTTTAGCCACCAGAACAACTAAAGCATTTAATTCCCTTCAAAACCTTAAGGTATAATAATAATAATAATAATAAGCCCCTTATTTAGTTTGCTAAAGTTACCACTAGTATACCGAGCGAACTTTGTCTCGAACATTATTGAATCACATTATTATTAAAATTAATAATTTTAGTTGACAAGGTGATTACGAGCGCAGACAAACGAACGAGCACTGAACGAGGAGAAAAACTAATGTGCACAGATACGCGATTGGCAGTTAACAGCATAGTGATAAAATAAAACACTGAAGACATAACTACACTACAATAATAGCCAACAATGCGTCCCTCGCAAACCAATATTATCCATACAACTTAACAAGTGAAATCAGTACGATACTGGTTGACTGTTAAGTCCGTTGTGTAACTAGAGAGCGTTTGTGATGGCTGCAAGCCTGAAAGCCAGAGTTTAGTTATCCAAAGTAGAACTGAACGGTGAGAAGGAACCCCACCTGTCCGGCGATACAAACATTACAGCCAAGAAAAGAGAGCGGACAACCATTCATTTAAATGCAGTAAACGGACAGCTCCGCAGATTTGAGACTTCATGAAGCAATGTAAGGGTGTGGTGTTATCCACATAAGGAATGTGGGGGCAGTCTACACCAGGCAGAGCTATTAAGAGCTGATCAAGGGCAGGTGTGTGAGGAAAAGCTGCCTTACAGTTTCCTGCTGGTTCATGGTGTGTGGGTGAATCCTTATTGTCGTGGTAAGCGGAGTATTATAATAAACTTTAAGTAATTTCTCATTTAAACAAATTGTTAGATTTTTAATTAGATTTTTTGGTTGTTGTGGCCGCAGGGAGCAGCCACCGTGGGGCATATAACTACAGCGGCGCCCTGTTGATGGTGGTTTGTATTTGTTGTTTGTCATTAATGATTTGTTAGAAACGTTGGTGTGTGTGTGTAAATATGAAATGTAATTGTATTTTATTGTTTTGTCTAGTGTTATCTTTGTCACTATTTTTTTATTGGTCTAGTGTATGTAGTTTGTCAATTTGACATCCTTGGACAGTGTCCTCTTGTGGCGAGGCCTGTAAGTAATACACTTTTTGTATGCAATCTGGAGTCAACCTGCCTATTTGAGGGACAGCCTGCCTTGCTATATAGGCATTACAGTAATAATAATAATATAACGCGAACATATTTATTTGCAAGTCGCACTGGTATGCTAAGTTATAAAATGCAAAATGTGATTTATTGGTTGCAGTCTGGAGCCCTGGAATACAAACATCTCATTTTTGAAAATAGTAAGACATATTATATATTACATATTACTTTATATATATTATATAAAGTGGTATCAGACAGAACACGTAACACTCCAATTCTGATCTCTCTCGGCATGGGAACTGGGTGCGCTTGCTAAAGAGGCTAAAAACAGCTAGCGTTTGTCGATGGGTGTCGTTTTGGGAGCATCTTACGAATCCTATTGTGACTACTCTGAAATGTGTATTTTCTTCTTGGCCCTCTTTGCAATCCATCATAATAAATATAGCATGTTATATTGTCAAGCGTAATGAGGAACAGTGACTTGTATTAACCTTAAGCAGATATTTCAGAATTATATTAAATTATACTCTCTGGTATGTAGAGAGTTGGTTGTAGGCATAAGCAAATCCTTCCTTTCAAACTTGTGAAAAGACAAAGTAACATCTCTCCTGATGTTATTGCTACAAACCACGACTTAAGCATGACAGACAGAAATAGAAATTGACGTTGTAAGATTTGCGTGCATTTAATAAGGCGTTCTGGTATTGTTTACTACAGTAGCGTTACAGGTTGTTTCACATTCACAATACTGGTGTAATTAAGTGATTTGCTAAAAACGTGTGACAACTAACGGTTTTAGAAGGGCTTAAGCTAGTTAGCTTGTTCCACACAAACTCTTGTAGCCAGAGGCTTCATTTGTTTCCAATGCAATGGGGGTCCAAAACAAAAGGTGGGTGGTGTCAAATGTGGATGGGGTCCAACGCCCACATTGACCCACACCCTGAATTGTACACCGCAGTGAGGGGAACAGAGATAACATTAAAATAATATATAGTTCCATAAACTATAGATTTAAAAAAAAAAGTTAAACACTTACTCATGTAAGCAAAATATTTTAAATAAATGTATATTTACTGTCGCATTTCATCGTCGAAGGACTCCAAACGCCAGCAGTACAGGTTATGACCTTAGACCCTCCTATATTCACATAGCCAGTTACACAGACAAAGGTAACTTTACTCTCATCTGGGAAGGACGTTTTCAAAATGTCGTCTTTACTTAATACCGCGTTGTCATTTCCAGTGGGTCTTGAGCAATCTTGACCTGAAGGTAAAACATAATATAAGTAAAGCACTTAAATGTATAACCTCGTGAGACCATCCTGATCAATAATGTTGAAGCATGCGAGATCACGACGGTCTCGCTAGGATGCTACATGTAAACATCTGGCTGTATCTCATACATTTCCAACGACAGGTTATTGCCATATAACTTACCTTGAGCGGGGACAGCAAGTAGTAGACTGCTTATTATTAAGATCATCTGATGGGAAATCATGACGTGATTTTAAAGTGTGCCTCCCTTCTTTCCTTCCTTCCTTCCTTCCGTCCTCTTCTAAAATGTATAACATTCAGTGAAGTCACAATTGTTAATATCCAAAGTGTTTACTGAATACTATTCACATTATAGTAGGTCAATTTAGATTGCATTGCATATCAGTATATGATTAACTGTTGCGAGTCAATTCAAGTTGTCTAGATCTGACCAGTGTCATCGCGCCCACTGTTAGTTGTGAACATGAAGCGTCCCCCTTTCATTAATAGTGTTAAGATTTTCGGAGTACCGGTAAGGTAACGTAGGGTTCAATGCCACATTGATACCCATTTCTTCTAGCGTTTGCTGTTAACAGGGTATCGTTACAGTAAGTGACGAATGTAATCTGCTGAATACGGTACGGTAACGTCATACCGTTCGTTAGCATTAGCATTTGAAGAAAGCTTACGGTACCAATAACAAGGCTAAACCGCAACATTAAACACAAACGACTCCCCATTTCGTACTGATAATGACAACGACCTGTTTACCCAACCTATTTGAGCTTTATCTTATTTGTCTTGATTCTCCAGCGACGAACAAAACCCGTCGATGAAGACTTTCCAATAGACAGTCAGATATGGCTTCTCCCTTTTGATGGTTTGGTGGTTTTGAGAAAGAGGGGCGTGGAATTAAAGTCACAGTCGTATTACAGGAGGCCTGCCGTTTGTCATGGAGCCCGTCTGCATAGGGCACCATGAGCTAGGCCTACATATATCAAGCATAGTAGTGTGTCTCCACATTACAATTTCCATTATTTCATCAACCTCCTACAGTTGTCTAAAATCATTAGATTTTTTTTAAACCAGTTTAATAGGCTAGGCCAGGCCAGGGGTGGTCAAACTTTTTTGGTCACAGGCCAAAACAGGATGTTGGCCTCCTCATGGGCCCATAATCTTTCAAATTGTTGTGGGGAATTTATTCAGGAAAATCGACAGTGGAGTACCTCAGTGGTTAGACAATTGTATTTCTAAATGGAAACTTGGTTCCAAACCTCACCAGTGCACATTTTCAGAAAATGCCCTTATTTTGCATCACCACCCATGTAGCCACTGCCACATTGGTAGTCAAAGCACAAAACCATTTTATTTAGTGCACACTTACCAAAAGATTCAATAAAAAATATAAATGACAGCTATCAATATAGAGTGTATTCTCTGGAATTAACTAATTATCGATATGCTAAAATAGCATATCGATAATGCTATTTTATAATAACATAACAATATGCCACGGGCTGTAGTTTGGACATCCCTGGGCTAGGTCTATATAGCTTGCAATTGCATTGCCTAAGAAAGGTACAAAACAATTTGATCTCAACATAGTAGACTATTTACAATAACAACTATAGTACAGCATAGTTGATGTCTTTGACTATAGGCCTACCTATCCAAACCACTATTAAAAAAAGTCTCAAAATCATGGTCCTTGATGATACTTCTCCTTGACATGTATTTTACAATATTCTCAAATATATTAAGAATATATATTATACACATATTGTAGCGGTAGTTTGAAGGCTAGAGTATGCAATTTCTGGAAATGATCTAATATGGGTGTGGGTCCATTGTGACATGTATAAAACACACCCACAATCTGATAAAAGTTCTATTGTATTCCAACACAGTCACTTCCTATAAATATGGTCAAACAAAACGATCCTACATTCCAGCTAAATGTTTCATATCTTACATAAACATCACATTCATCAAAATAACAGTAGGCTATACTCTAAAATATATATTTTTTAACAATATAAGCAAACATCATAATAATATATTGTATAAGTGTTATATCTAATCAAAAGTCAATGATTCACCTGCATCTATTCTATTAAGTTTTTTTTTTTTTTTTGTTCAGCAATAAATGTGTAATGCAAAATATGTTCAACAAGATTCAATGGTGAAGTATATACAGTAATGGTGCGTATATTTTCAACTGAAACATCAACTTATTTGTACTATTAAACAAATAAAGAATAAACAGGAGCTGTAAAGATGTACATGATGTTTTTTTCACCAGTGTGTCCATTCACACCCATGTTGATTGTTTACGGTTGTGTGGGGGTAGCATTTACTTTGGAGTTTATCATGCGTTCTTTTGTTGGTTATTATTTCGCCATGCTGCGATTGTGTGTTGTTTTCTGTCACGTTGCATACACCCCGGATCACACATAGATTGGCTGCTTGGGCAAAAGAGATATGCGTGCAATTCGCACTTCGCACATGCCAGGCGCACCGTACGAAAACAATTTGTTTAGCTGGCGACGAGTTTCTTGCGACGAGTCTCTGTGTAATCAGGGCCTACCAGTAACTAATCGCCGAGGCGATTCCCTGGTTTTTGTGTTTTTTGCCGTCTGAGCTGCCCCCGACGCATTAGAGTTGCCTGCAAATATAGTTTACCATTCCATATGGAGTTGATAATACTTCTACACAGCCCTAGCTCCGTAAATTGGAACATAAACAAAGTGGCAAACACCAATCACAACAACGTTGCTTGGCTTTTTAATGCATTTTAACATTAACATTTGTCTAAAAGTAGTCCTAATGATCGAATGTATCAAATACCTGTAATCTGATTACAATATTTTTGCTGGTAATGTAATGGATTGCAGTTAGTTTTGTGTAACCAGTTACTGATTACATGTAATCAGTTAATAACCTTGCCTATTGCGTCCACCTTAAAATTCACCTTAAATCTTTTTTATTTAAATTAGAGGACTAGCCTAAATAATCAGTGACTGAAGTGCAAAGTGCAAACATAATTTTTAATACAAGTGAGGCATAGTAACAAGTGAAGGATACTGTTTTTGAAACTTAAGGTGGAGAAAACAGCAGGTAATTTTGAAAGAAAGCCATAGAAACGAGGGTGTATCAAAAAATCTGTTGTTTATTGTTTCAATAGTTTCAGATTAATACCACATTTTACCTCCTCATGGCAAAATACCTTAAGAGGCACTGAAAAAAAGGGTACCGTCATTACAAATGACAAATTATTGATCTACATGTCTGTAAATGGCTATAGGGATGTAACCTCTAAAATCACCAAGAGCCATAATGAAGTGTAGTATTACCGTAGACAGTGGGAAATGTATGCAGTATGCTCCTCACTAGAAGCCCTATGCAAGGTCCCAGCATAATGAGTGTGTTTCAGTGTTTCTGTGAGTGCTGCCTGCAGATTATTGCATTGCCAAAAAGTGCAATAAAGTTTTTACTAATCAGTCATTCACCTGTTCCTGTATCTTTGTCTATGTGATACTGTTTCTTGTATATTTGTAATGCAAAATATTGTCAACAATAACACAAAGGACACCCAACGTAGAATTATATACCAGAGTGGAAGTCCTGCCCGTGCCCTGAAACAAAGGTTCAGAACATTAGTGAATTTTCTACCTAAAAACTGACTTAGTATCAAAAAAGAAAATAAATGTTAAATCACATATTATCAGTATCTATTTTTGCATTTATTTATAAATATCTGGTCCATTATATTTTGAAAGCACCGTAGATAGATATTTTGGCAGTTTGGCATGTAACTGGTAAATGAGTATGGCTGATAATACAGGTCAAACCTGTTGTGACGCACACCCCAATCTGTGTGCGTTCCGTTGGATGTCTGGTTTCTGATTTCCATGTAAGGCTGATTGCTCATTACATGTGTGGATGTGGCTGAGGTCGTCCTCAGTCTGCTGGAGCAGTCATAAATGGGGTGGTCTGATGAGTGGGGGAAAAGGGCTATTACAATTCTATCACACCTGCCTACTGTTTGTTCCAGGTCAGATATTGTTACAGCAGAGTATGATCATCTTTGTATACCTGGAATATGAATAACATAGATGCAGTCATCCTCTGCGGGCACTAGCACCTTTACAGAGAGAATGCCACTCGTCTGGCTGCTAATGTCATTGCTGGCGTCGCAGTAGTACTGTGTGTCCACCTGCACTCCACCACAGTGTAGATATAGGTCTGGCAAGCTGTGCATCTGGACGTCCTCGTGCTGGGCGTGCTGCTGGTACCAAGTGTAGTGAACACTGGTGCCTTGTGCACAACCACAGCGCACACTCACTGGCTGTCCCCAGCATGTGTTCACTGGAGGGCTGATGGGTCTAAGAACAGGTTTGGACACTGGCACTGGTACAAGGAGACATTGAGTGTATGGTATACTGTATGATGATACAATTAGGTAAGATAACACATATTGTATTGTCTCAAAGGAAATTTGTCTTGAACACATACTGTATGTACTGTACACGTGTGTGTGTGTGTGTGTGTGTGTGTGTGTGGGAGGGATAGGTGTTAATGTCAATGGAAAGATTATTTGAATGACGTTCAGTGTCATTAAAATATTAAAATCATTCATCAGTAAAATCATCATTAAAATATTGATTCCATTTATATTCAAATGTTTACCTTCAGTAACCACTAGTTCGATAGAAGCCATGATGTCAGCGTAAGGTTTATCGATCCCAACCCAGTACATTCCGCTGTCATCTAATTGAAGATCTGTCATTTTTACAAACATACCGTTTCTTCTGGTATCTACGATGTGAAGCCTGCCATCTTTGGGCTTAGACATTCTATCAGAATCTATCAAAATGTCACAGGTGTTTCTGGAGCTTCCTTGGCACCAGTACTTCTTACTGTACAGATAGACGTTTGTGTCGTAGCGGCATAGAAGACTGAACTTGCCACCAACATGTGCTGTGATCTGTCTTTTATCACACTGGAGCTGAAAGCTGGCTAAAACGTTTACACACGGCGTTAGAACCCCTGATAGTTACAGAATACACAACATATCACTGCTAAGGGGATTCTACAAACCAATAAATATTTTCTATATATTAACATTTATATTATTTATGTTAATTTAGGCCCTAAGTATGTATTGAACATGTATTGATCACACATTTCAGTAACTCTATAACTCCACTGTAATATTGTACTATTGATTACCAATTTCTGTAAATGGTATGTGGTTTTAATCATTAAAAATAACAATTATAAACATCTCACCATTGAACATCAATGCCAGAAGAAGGATCTTCATGGTTTCTTTTGTTCAGAGAAAGTGCAGATTTGTGAAGGTAAAAGCAGGATGTTAAAGAGATGGACGGCGGCGACTTGCTTCCTGTTTATATGTAGTGGTTTGCATTTTGCTCTTTCGCAGGAAACGATATAAAAAAAAAAAACAAACAAAAAAAAGCGAGGCCATAGACTACAACATGGGGGACAGGGTGTGGCTGTCTGCGCGGGACCTGCCACTCCGCCTGCCGTGTTGTAAGCTGGCGCCTCGGTATGTGGGGCCCTTCAAGGTCCTCCGGAGGGTGAATGAGGTGTCATTTACTGTACGCTGGAGCTCCTGCCCCCTTACCAACGGCTTAACCCCATCTTTCATGTCTCTCTGTCGGTGGTTCCTAGTCCGCTGGGGGATCGGGATCCTGGAGGTAGAGGGGGGTCCAGCATATGCAGTGGAAGCGGTGCTGAATTCAAGACCGTGGCAGGGCTGGCTCCAGTATCTGGTGGACTGGGTGGAGTACGGTTCCGAGGAGGGTGAGGGCTGTGAACATTGATCGGGCCCTCACCCAGGAGTTCCACACTCTACCGCCGGATCGGTCCGGGCTTCGCCCTCGGGGCCGCCCGGTATGTCGGGGACTGGCTGTGTCGGGAGCCGCGCCTTGGGGAAAGGGGGTACTGTAGGAATGCATGCAGGAAATATATTATTATTTACTGGGAAATAATTGACAATTAACTGTTAATTCTTAATGCACCGTGTTTGACTTAGCAGCCTCCCGATGTTGTATAAGACCAATGACAGAAAGCAGGACCATCATGAGACAGAAAATCATGTTTTCAACCAGTTTTTTTAAGAAGAGTGTGAGCTCATTAATAGTAAAATATATTGCACTCTAGGCCACCTGAGTGTTTTAAGTGTTTAACTCTTGCTCTTGCAAAGGCTCTCATTGTTCTATGCTATGTTGCACAACATGTATTTGTATGTTTATTGTATTGGACATTTCCAAAATAAAATAAATCAATGGAAATGTACGGAGTGGTTAATAATGAATGTATTCATAACGCTCATTGGCTTAATATTACAGAACCATTTCAATAATCCATGATTTGTGTTTTGCAATAACTCACTAATGAACCACTAGATGTCAGGATGGTACTGACCTGTTGGTTGCATGGGGATCACTCTTTACAGTGTGTGTAGGCCTGTTGAGCAGCATCCATAATAATGAAAATTATACAACCCCTAATGTTGCATTACAAAAAAGTGACATCAATTAAAAAATATTTATCCAAAAAACTTGTTTTTTGTGCGATACATTACAAATTTAGCAAATACAATTTCAATGTTATTAAACTCTTATCTGGAAATGTTCATATAATGAAGATATATTATCGGTTTGGCTAATATGCATCCATAATAATGTTCGTTGTTAGAGTATAAATAGAATGTACAGTAGCTATACAGTGAAACCCCTCAGATCAGAAACTGAGAGAAAATTACCCTGTCCTGATGCTCCTCTTATTACACTTAGATTTTCAATTATAAAAATGAATAAAAGAGAGCTGGGGCTATGACATTCTGGGGCCGGTGTTGGAGCTGGAGAGGGGTGGTGGTGGTGGTGGGGAATGTATCTTAAACCACTCCTTGTCCGTGCCTTTATCCAAATGTACGTCCCACCCCACCCGACACTCCTGTGCAGGACGACTTGAATGTAGCTCAACTGGCTAGATTGCATCCTTCCACTATGAGTTGCAACAGCTGTTCAAGCCTGTTTGTGCACATTGATACTGTATCTGCAGCACTGCTGTGGTTCTCTCTCTCTCTCTCTCTCTCTCTCTCAGACACGTTACAGTCACACCCGGGTGACTCTAGGACCCAGCAATAGACACCCTGGGAAGAGGCAGAAGAACCTGTTAGTTCACTCTTGCTTCCTCTATCACAGCACAACACATGCGCCCTCAGTTGCTTGGTATGTGTGTGTGACAGTTGGATTAGAGAAGTGCCTTTTTCTGCACTACCACCCTTTATGTGCAAATCTGCTACAGCGCCAGAGCCCAGGAAGCCCCAGTCACTTACCCGAGGACATGCCTGACAGAGGTGGCCCATCGCAGGCAGTGTACAGCCAGTCATGGAACAGCAGGCGTGGATACTGAGGGGCTTACTAGCACAGCTGGACAATAAAGAGCCTCTGCAGGAGTTCCTGGTGAGTTTGGCATGTACTGTATATTTGGGTTATCTGCATCTTCCTAGAGGAAATAGTCCAAACTATAGTCTCCAGTCAAAGTGTTTGCCCAGTCATGTGACACTACAGTGCAGTCTCCTTTTACTTTGTGTGTGTTTGTGTTTTAATTTGTATTTACAGTGAAATTGCCATTACAGGAATATTCTATACATTGTGTCGTCAGGCATACATTTCCAAAATTACAATCTCTGATTACAATAACTTTCAGGTAGTGTTAGTCTTTGTTATGGCATCACATTTGAGCTTCCTCTTTGCTTTGATGCTACCACTGAAGGCAGATGTACAAGGTAGGACGATGCAATGCAGGAATTCACCTACAGTACATGCAATGTCACATGCACACTTCACACTGACTGCTTCTTAAATGTCTTGTACCACCACAGCCTAGCATGACATCACCAGTGGGCCGTCACTATGGTGATTAAGAATATATCTCTGTGCCTGTGAGTCGCTGCTGTCATGACGACTCCAGGGGACCAAACCTATTGCTTCACTTCCCTTCAGAACAAGAAACGCTCTGTGGTGACAGTATAGTGCAGATGGTCCACAAGGCCTTTAGTGGTGTTGGAGGAGTGAGAACGAAGCTTTGGAACAATAAGGCCAGTGTGTTGGGAACAAGAATATGCTATGACTCCATGTTACAGTGTCACTCACTCATGCCGGTCAATGATGGCTGGAAATCTGTACTGTTGTTGTTCTGACATGCCACTTTCAAGTCATGAATGTGTCAGCTCTGGAGCCCATCAACAGTTTTTGTTTCAGTTCTCTGCTGTTACAAAATACAGGAGAGTCCTTGTTTCAGCAAGTTCCATGTTTTGTAACACACAGATACTTTTGTATAAGTTTGGGTATTTTGTATATAATGCAATGCATATCAGAAATGTGCAATGTCTTTCTGCAAGATGAGCCATGTAAGATATAATGTGCTATAAACCTATATCTATTCAAACCTTTAGTTACTGTACATGTGAACACATAATAATAACAATGGCAAGGAATACCAGAATCAAGTATTCTGTAAGTAAATAGGGAGACCATTAAGCACAGGAAAGAACTAGCCAATAAGCATGTAATGACAATAAAACAAATTGATGCAATAGAGTGGTTACATTATAACCTGAACAGCTTTTAGTTAAATTCCTGAAGGTGCTAGGCTGGGCTGAGCTGAACTGCACTAGACAAATGAACAGACGTCATAGATTTGGTTGATTTTTACTCTTTCTTTCTCAGAGGCTGAAGAAACAGTCGATCCAGTACCGTGCTGACAATACGTACCCCTCAAAGGCATCTGAAAATCAGGAAAACGTCAAAAGGAATCGATACAAGGACATAGTGCCCTGTAAGAGAGAGATACAGTATTCAAAGCCACATCTTTACATAAAATAATACCACTAATTTTTTTAAACTAACTAAAAAAAAAAAAATAATACCACTAATAATAATACACCAGGAAACCACATATAGTTCGATATTATCAGAGAACATTTGACTTCTAATCCTATCAACTTTTAAACGAAAAGTTTAAAAGTACTGCTGGAAAATTGTTGGTAAATTCAGAAATGCGTGTTTGGAAAGTTTGCAGCTATAGTAAAAACCAGCATTACAGAGCATTTGTATTGTTTTGAAACAACATATGTTCCTCCTCGCCTGGGAGTAATTCATGCTGCACTTCTGAGACCACATGTTCTCTGCCCCAACACACAACCATTAAAGTGATGCAACATTATTTAGGGTTGTACCTTTTAATAGCAAATTCAATGGCATACTGTAGCCTAATAGCAAACATGACTATTTAATGTAATGACCCATGTTATATGTTTTCTGACATTAGTTGATCACAGCAGAGTGAAGCTCAACCTTGCTATCTCCAAATATGACACTGACTACATCAATGCCAGCTTCATCAAGGTAGTGCAAAATATAAGACTTGTGCTTTAGCAAGCCTACTGTTTGATTTGATTTCACAACAGTATGTGCAATGCCTTGCTATGGTGCAGGGATTATGTCTTACTGTATAGACAAACATGACCTCTGAAGTACATGTTATGTTTAAAGGGAGTGTCTGGGTCCAGGGCTTACATTGCAACCCAAGGACCTCTGCCCAACACAGTACTGGACTTCTGGAGAATGCTTTGGCAGTACAATGTTCAGGTACACTTACAATATATTCTCTGTAACACTCTATTTCCTATACTTCCTATAGAGTATACAATGTCTAATAATGTCTTATTATGTCTTATTATGATGTTTGTTGACTCCATTGTTGGCTCCATTGGTATTTATTTTCCTTGTTATCTCATTTTGTTTCTGATTCTATAACTTCATAATTATTTTTAGCTGTAGTTCATATTTTTAATATTGTTTCAAATTAAGTTTTACCTGCATTTTTAATTAGCTATTTTCATCTGAATGTAAAATCCCTTTGTAAATGCAGTTTTGTAAGTGTTACATAAATTATGGTCTTTTATTTGTATATATTGCATTTTGTTTTATTACAGGTTGTAGTGATGGCCTGTCAGGAGTTTGAAATGGGAAGGGTAAGGTGGTCCTCATACTGTTCCCTAATTCCTATCACTTTTCTTATTTACTTCATTAATCATCGTTTTGTGTTTCTATGATATTTCCCAAACTACATTGCATTTTTTTTTTAGTTACAATAAAATGTTTGTGTCAAACTGCTATTACAGTACAGTACATTTTAAAATATACTACTTTTATGTGATTTGGTATGCACTGTTTACTGTTTTAAAGAAAAAGTGTGAGCGATACTGGCCAAAGACCCAAATGGAACCCTTTGTATGTGAGCCTTTCACCATTTACTGTGTGAGTGCCTACCCCTTTCAAATAATTTTCTAATTTAACTACATAATACAACTATTAGACCATCTTAAATGTTTCACAAGACAATACTAGCTTTTATAACCTACCTTGAACAGATAATTTGGAGTGACCGACAGGCTTATTTAAAAAATTGAGCCTTGTAATTACAGGGTTAAAATAGACATACAATACACAATACATGTTACTTGCATTATGACATAACCTAGATTTCTTCAAATAAATTATAAAAAAATGTGATGGCAAACTTTTGTGATCGAAAGTGAATGATCACACTATGAACCACTATGGGAGGTTTTGACCTTAGATATATTTACCTCTGAAACGTGACAATCTAGTTCCCCTATTTTGTTCTCTATTTAACTCAAGCATTAGAGACATCCGTTGAGAACTATGATAGCAACCTGTAATACTAATTAATTACTGAAACTATATAGACACATTCATCTACAGTGTACATGTAATTTACTGATTTGTCAAGTAAGTAAATACAAAATAAGCATAGTTTTTCTCTGCTGCCTATTTGTCTACAGGATTTTGAGGAGAGAAAAGGAGATTATGTGACAAGAATTCTACGGGTGACATATCTCAATGTGAGTTTTCTATACCCTGACAGATAATTGCCATAAGATTAACAGACAAAACCTCACACATCCCAACGATTTACAATGCCTTTTTGATCCTCCAGTGTAGCCGTACTTTGCAGCAGCTTCACTATGTTAACTGGCCAGACCACGGTGTCCCAGACTCCATCCCTCCCATTCTGGAAATGGTGCAGGAGATGCGTTCCTATCAGGCCCATGATGAAGTACCCATTTGCATCCACTGCAGGTAAGGTTTCCTGCTGTGGTTACTATTATCTCAAAGGCACACAAGGAACCCTTTCATTATATTATCAAGAGATAAACGTTTTGTATAAAACATGCCTTTCTCTTCACTTTATTAAACCTATTCTATTATATGTGGCAATAAGTAATCACATTTTGAGTGCAGTTATTGTCAGTAATGATCATGAAGATTGGAAAGATTTGTTCTCACTGTAACTGATGTTGGGGGAGGGGGTGGTCTTTTATCAACATGAAAGACATGCTGCCATTTATGGTGTGAAATGCGGAAAGATCTATCCTGCCCCCCTTGGCGGTATAGATATAACTGACACAGGAAATGTGAGCGTGTGTATATGTGTGGGTGAACAGTCCATTTCTTTTGAAAGCTCTTACCAAGACAGTTCCCTCATATTGTGGAACACAGCGGTTGTGGTCACTAAACAGTGCACGTACTATTACCGTCTTGAAACATACAACACACTAAAACACACAGCTCTCCAGGTTGTTTCAAGCACCTGCCTGCTACGGTGTACATTATGTGTATCTGTTGGTTTCCTTCTTACTTAATAGCCCAGCAGTTGGTTCAGTTACACTGACATAACCAGGTACAACAAATAATACCAAACACACAAACGCACAGTAAGAAATGGAAAGAACACTGACATTATGAAGAACGGTATTTAGCTAGGTAGTCCAATGTAATGAATAGCAGTGAGCCATGTTTGGCACTACACCATGAGCAGCATGCCACAATATGCCCACATCTCACAATAAAGTGATGTGGCAGGAGCATAATGTTCACATAGCTGAGGGCCCAACCCGTACAGTACAAGGGATTGGACCTCAGGCCAGCACATGTACATTCAATGGCATATTGTTCCACATGGAATAACTGTAATATATAGCTCTTGAAGTTCAGACCAATTACAGTAAATATGTTCAATGCACAGTACAAATGTAGGCCTACATTGTTCAATATGTAAACATGGTTGAAATGCTTCTAACCAGTTTAGGCTTATAGTTATGATAATTAAATTCAACATTGGATGAGATATCCACTAAAATCGACGTAGACAAAAATAATTTCTATTTTGTTTTATTTTTACCAGGAACCACATTGAGATAAATAATCTCTTTTACAAATGAGATATAATACAATCAGCAGTTGGCATAACTTGGCTTAGCTACAGATCGATAGCAATAGTGTATATTGTAACTTGTTGGTCAGTAATTACATGTTGGCTTCCCCTTGTTGCTGTGGTCCTTTGACCTAGTTTTGGCTTAGGCCTTTATCAGCGTTCCAACCATTACATGACCTAATAATTCAGCTAGCGAAGTTAAGATAAAATAAACTAAACTAAGCTAAGCGTTCACATAATGGTTAAACTACTGTAATGTTGGTTGTGTGATTGTAGTGCTGGCTGTGGAAGAACAGGGGCCCTGTGTGTCATCGACTATACATGGAACCTTTTGAAACAACAGGTGACATACTCCTGGTGCTACCGCATTGCAAACTGGCCTAGCTCATTACATAAAACGTGTACATGTAAAGTCTGCTGTACCTTTGTCTTCAGATGATCACAGAAGACTTCAACATCTACGAGCTGGTTGGAAACATGCGAACGCAGAGACCTTCTGTGGTTCAAACCAAGGTGGATATTACTTTTTGTAAAATAACCCACTTTGTCATCTCAAGTAAATACCTCTAGTCTGTTTGATCACTTTCCAATGAGCAGGTACATATTTCATGCACTTTCCATGTGAATTGTTCACACTTTGTGTCTCACGACAGTCCCTCTTTGTGTTATGCGCAAGATGCCTTAGGCTGATATGTCACTTGACAGAGCTATTGTTTTTATTTTTGTCTAAACTAAGGAGCAATATGAGCTGGTCTACAGAACTATAAAGTTCCTGTTTGAGAGATGTTTGCAGTCCATGGAAATACACGCTAGTAGAGATGTGGTGAGTAACTCAAAATGCCATTCAAACACAACAATTGAGTATACTGTATAATAAACAGAGCTGTAGTGGGCTTTTGTGGTGGTATTTATTTATCAAAGCACATAAATATTGCAGCCATCTGATCACTGGTAATCTCCGCTGGTGGTGAGCCCTGGTGTATTATGTAGACTGAAGGAATGTGTTGAGTCAGTATTTCCAACATGTATAAAATACCAAAGCAGGAAATGAATAATTTAGCTAAACGTGTCTTAACAAGCTAAGATGGGTGAACCTAAGAAAAGTATTTTGTGGAGATAGATGCCCTCTATATTAAAGTGCTATTACAGTACATTCTATTCCCAAACACTCAAATTGAACCCTACAAGAATGAATTATGTACAGTATAGAGCCTACATACATACTGTACACAGGCATTGTAACGTGCAACACATATTTCTGTGGCTAATGACTAGGTAGCATTGGAACAATCTTCTGACTCAAATGACAGCGATAGTGACCTTGAGAACCATGACTATCCATCGAGACCAGTATCAGGACATCAAGAGTATTCAGAGTCACAACAAAGGTACGTATTTGTTCCTTTGATATTTACATGGGTAAATACATTCAAGCAGATACTATATCTTCATTGTTCATTGCAGGTGTTCTTTCATAAAGGAGCAGGGAGATGTCCCCAGTCCATTGGCATGCTGCGTTCCTGTACTTGTGGATGTGGAGGTCCCATCACAGCCCCACACTAACATCCTCTGTGCCATGAGAGCCCGGGATGAGCAGAAGACACAGCAGCTCCTAGCCCCTCCCGAGACTCCGCCTCCCGCCGAAGACCCCTTGTGTGAACCCTGCTGTCTCGAGCAGACCCCCAGGACCTCCCCCACCAAAGAGCATGTCAGCCAGAGCGTCCTTGCGCCAGAAGATGGGTGCGATGTGCCACTGCTGAAACCGTTCATCCCGCTCGTGACCGCCCCCTGTTTGACTGTGGAGGACCCTTACTTTGAGTCCCCGCTGAGCTCACCTCTGTCTGCGGACTCAACCAGTGGCTCTTTGGAGAACCTGGCTCCCGCAATTCAGTGGACGGTTAATTCTGCCTTCCACGTGCCTAGTTTAACACTGAATGAACAGTGTCTAGAGCTTAGCACGCCCACACTAGGTAAGAGGTTATATATCTGGTGTGTCCGTCACAGCACAAAGCTGTGTGTGGATATACCAGATTGAATGATTTAATGTGGAGTGGAACTTGGAGATGATTATTAGTGAATATTTATTTTATTTATTGATAGTTGTAGCTGATCTGGATAAGGATATACCACCTCCTTTACCCATACGAACGCCTGAATCCTATGTGCTGGCTGATCATGAAGGTGGGTGATTAAGTCCTGTTTACGCTCTTAAGGCACTGGACACACACACATTGAAAAACATCAGCATATTTTTCTAATTCGACAACATCTTTGTGGACGTGTACTGTGTACATTACACATCATGCTTGATTGACTTCTGCCTGACTCTTCTATGTGTCCATTTTGTTGCACCTGTAGACGACAAGTGACATCTTACACCTTCTTTGCGATTGGCTCTTTTGATTGTATTATGCAGTTTGCTGACGTCAGCAATGTAATGGCTCCCCCATCACCACACACGAAGTAATAATGCTACATTTCACTTGACTATACATTGCAGTATACTGCTTAGAGCCCCATGAGAGGTTGGAGGTCATTAGTCCACCCCACACTGCTGCCTTGGACATGGGAGGTATGCTTTTCTCTATATTTTATGATAACTGCTACTGTTGTGACTTTCATATCTATGTTTGAATGCTTTTGTAACATTGTATAGACTTTACAAAAGAGTTATTTCCATCTTCTCTATATATACAGGAAGCCCTCCTTCACCTATTCCTCCACTTCCAGAGAGAACACCAGAATCATTTGAGCTGGCCATCGACGAGGGTTTGTACATGTGAATAGAATGACAACAGAAGTCACTAATAAAAAATTATACTATATAAAAGTGAAAGTACGTATATGTAGGTACATTACTGACAATAAAACAAAAGCAATATTGCAAATTATAAAGGGTCTATTTATATAAAAGCGGCCTATATATATATATATATATATATATATATATATATATTTATCCTATTTTAACATATGTACGTTAAATCAGTTACTTACTGTGCAGAAATGTATGTCACTCTCAACACTGTAAAACTAGGAAAGCAATTTATAATTTCTAAAATACAGGCAACCTGGACAAAATAGGAACGTCATCTGAATGGGCCGGAACCTCGAGGAGCCTCATAGCTCAAGAACCCAGCTCTTGGACCAGAAGCAAGGTAACAATACAGTTACAAAATGAATCACACTTTATTTGAGGTGTATGGATAGTGGTCCTTTTGGAGGAGCCGCTATGTACAGTAGTGCTAGCCTCGGCCTGGCCCCACATGAATCACAACCACATTCTCAACTGTTCTGATCGGATCAAACCACTGTCATTGTTAAGAAACAACAAAGAAAATAGCAATGCCAGATGAATAGGATGTATATGACAGCAATTTGTGACTTCGATACATTAAAAAGTCATATAAAGTTGACATTTTAACAACCGTGTTTGTATACGTAGCTTCAGTATCAATAGATTACATTTGTGAGTTATTTAGCACTTCAGTTGTGGCTAGCAGTGACATTTGGCAGAGGACTACATGGCCAAACCCATACAACAGAATTCATTTGGGACCCAAGTTAAAGTTAGCTTTGTGAGACCATCCTGATCTCTCCAGCTTCAGGTTAATTTCGCAGCGAGAATCAATCTGGAAAGCCTATGAATCTTTGCGACTGTGTCCAAGTAGCAACTAAACCTACCAATCAGCATGGGCGTGTTTGTAGGTGTGCTGTGACGGCATATCAGGTTCATTTAAAGTAGGCCTTGTTGCAAATGGGTCTTGTAGTAATGCATGTGGATGTAGCATTTGTCTGTGTTGAAGTGAAGCATTTTACTAAGTAACAGTTAAGTGACAAGTTTCAATGCGTTCACTTAACTGTAACACACTTGTATTGTTTCTTTCAGAGCCTAAGAATACAAATGACATTCACAGGTATGTCTTTCTACAGAACTCATACACCAGTGACACACAATGAATACAGTATGTGATGGTTACAAAATGTGCTTCCCATTAGCAGATCCTCCACCTACCAACAATTCGTTTTCTGCATTCGAGAGTTTGAGAGCAACTCTCCCCTCTCCTCCTCCCCCGCCACACATACTGACCCCTCCACTCTCTCCTCAAGGTAAGATGATCACAATGGATGGTTTCATTACATACAGTATTTCAATAAAGTGATTATTTCCCCATATAAAAAAAACAATAAACACATACTGTATATATTATGTTGTACAACCTTATTAACATCATAAACTTCATGAGCAAACCTTTAACTTGTTACTTTACAAATTAAAATTACATTAAAATTGAACACAAATGTAGAGAAGTGAGAAAGTGTCAAAAGGAAGCATTATAACGCGGTAATTCTACGCATTTGTGAAGACATTGACCAGTTGACACCACCTATTCCAGAGCGAACCCCAGAGTCCTTCATTCTGGCCACTGAGGAGGGTAAGTATCATACACACAAACTCAACTTACACTGCTCTACACTCAATGCCTGCAACTTAAAGTGTATTGTCATTCTTGTCTGGCAGTAATCGAAAACACTGCCCCCTGCCTGCAGACCTGTGAAACAACATTGTTCAGCCCAAAGATAGGTCTCTCCTCTGAGTGGGCTGGGACCTCTCAACCTAAAAGATTCAATGATGGCGTCATAAGCAGGAGCAGGGTAATAAACTGTATTACTGGTAGAATCTATATGCAATATGGCATACAAGTCAATTTTACAGCAAACAGCCTAAAAGAATATGAAGTACCATATGAGTCATTATTTAGTAGAGTCAAAAATCCATGATGGTTCCCCCTGTGATTCATCCTGTGAGACGGGGCAGTCTCTCCAGTAGACAGTGACTCATCATTCATATGTTCTTTATTCTTCCCCCAGAGTGTTCGGACTAAAGGTTCAAGAGAAGGTGAGCAGTGTTTGCCCTCACATCGGCTAGATATTTATACTCACACACACACGCTATGAGTAAAACAAATGACACCAATAGCAGCCAGTCTATACTACTGACAATGACATGTGACCCTGGTGCTAAAACACGCTAAAGAAACAAACATACAATGTGTTCCTTGACAGTAGGAATACGGTATATAAGGCCTATTCTAGCTTGCCCGAGACTAATGTAAATGAATCTGTCTGTAAGAGGGGAAGTTTAAGTGTATTTTCCCTTCAACAGAGCCCTTTACTGCTGATCAGCTTGCTCCACCTCCTGTGGCCATGGCTGAAGGAGGAAGTGGTAAGCTGCAACATATTACATTAAATGGCCAGGCTCTCAATGTAGTTCTTCTGTAGTCAATTGTACGGCTTTTTCTACAAAGGACGTTGCCATTTAGACCTTCTTGCAGTCACAAACAATAAATATTGGTTCTCTTTGTGTCAGAGGGAGCAAAGAGAATTGTAAACACATATTTCATTATTTAGCTTGCTAACTGTTTCTGTGTCTATGAGCAGAAGCTGGGCTGCAGGTAAACCACAGACCCTCAGAATATGATCAAACCCCAGATGACAAGTCAGAAAAGAACAGTGCAAAGGGCTTTTGTAGATCGAAGGTAATACAGCTAACCACAACTATTATCATTAAACAGCAGACCGGTAAAAAAAAAAAAGCTAAAATTCATGCATTTGTTTCTTTTCCCAGAGCTTGAAGTTTTTCACAAAACAAAAGACAAAACGTAAGAAATACAAATTTCCACTAAACAGATTTTTGCTAGATGCCATCATCATTAGTTTGAATAACATGCATACAACTATATTTTCAGCAACAACAGCCCCTCCCCCTCCACCGATTCATTCTAGCTCAGCTACTAGTAGTGGGTCTTCAATATTCAAGTTTGGTATGTTTATAGACGTGTCCCAATTTACATTCACTCAATTTGATCTTTTCTTGTATGTGTGTGTCTGTGCTTTGACATTACATTAATTAGCTTAAAAATAAAACAAGTCTTTTTTGCAGGATTTGGAAAGCGTTTTGGGAAGCCAAAAGGCCCCAGAAGTCACCCAGACAAGTGGTTCTGAGTCACAGTGGAAATAATCCCTCAACTGGTACTCTATTCTGTGTCCATAGAGTAAACAAGTGTTTCACAAGCGCTGAAGACCCCTTTTTTTGCTAAAAATGTTTTTGGCCATTGCATGAAATGCTTTGGGTACAGTACGGTATGTTTGGAAATGCAGTGCCTTTCTAAGATACAAAGAATGGTCGCAGACCCCTTGAGCACATGATGTGTACTCTGGTTGGAGAACCTCTGCTGTGTGTACCGTGGTTCTTAAAGGACTTGCTCAGCTCAAAGCACAAATGGAACACCTCATAGGGAACAGGATAGTCTCAGACTATTGATCTGGGAGCATGTAAGCATCCTTGAGCAAGATGTCCCCTACTCACTCCTTAATACTGGTTATTGTACTCACTGTAAGTTGCTTTTGTAAAAGCCTACTTGTTATAATGATGTGTTATTAATAATGTATTTGTTATGAAAATCACTGGAAGCTGATTCTAATTTTCTCAGGACCAAACGATAAAAATTAAATGAGCTTTGCAGAGTAGCACCTATAGTATACAGTATCTGCCTTGACTGGGTTATTGTATTCTTGTCACAAGCTCTCATAAATATGTTTTGTATGTGAGCAAAGGCTGGGGTTAATTTCTATCTGATGCCTCAATGGGGCATACTGTGCCATCACAGGCAATCTTAGACTATTGGGGTGTACACTGGCGGGTTTACATAATTATAACAAGATCTCAGGTAAAGCACTATCCTATCTTCATGGTAAGACCACTATCCCCACACAGTGCTAGGCTATAACCCTATTAGCATTTAGCACATTACACTTGTTTTATTTAATTATTTTCTCTGTCTGTGAAGGACAGCTTGGATCACATGAAACAATAAAACTGATAGTACTGTATACCAATCAATTTGAGCTGAGCTGAATATTACATTAATTCATTAAATAAAAGTTATTTATTAAAAAAAAATACAGGATGTTTATGCATTCCCATTGCGTATTTCCCCTTCTAAATATCAAGACTAAATAACACAAAACAGAATAGACCCATAGTAAGGTTCTTTAAAGAATGCAATGACATTGCTTTGGAAATGTTCAATACACAACAAATATTGCCTATACAACACAATGCATGCCCAGATGACAATGTATAGTCCATCACAACATGAAAAGGGTATTTCTAAATTAAGTCAGCAAGTATATTTTCATATTTTACAAAAAAAAAAAAATTTTTTACTTCCCATGTTAATAATCCCAATTGTTGTGGAGCAGTTAAGAGTATTTCTTATAGCAATGAGATCACTTAAGGTTTAAAACAAAAATCTTAAAATATGTAAAACAACCTAATGATGTTCCTTTGTAAAAGTATGTAACCACAATTTAGCATTGACAAAATATACAATTGAACAAAGCACATTGTTTGAACCTAAGATATGCACTTGATGCATTCAGTGGTAGGGTAAAGGTAAGATGACACGAATACACTATCATCTTATGAAGCCCCAGAAGACTACTTTATAATGAATGAAAATGTAATTTCTTTAGCTGAAACTAGTTGCATCTTCAAAACATATACCAAGTAGGCTAATATTACAGTACATTGATCTATCCTACCATTAACATTATGAGTGTTGAGATGTGTGTGTGTAGCTACAGTAACCTCTAAATCACTCCACATTTACCATTCCTATGATTACCTCTTTCAGGCTCCTTATGTTGACTGTCAAATTTAGATGGCTCCTTCCCTATAGCTAGCTCTTTTTGCTTTGTAAATGTGTTGAGCTTTGTGTACGTTTTAGAGAAGCTATTTTAAAACTAAGGTCATCATTACTTTTAATTTTTTTTTTTTTTTTTTACTTGCAAAGGCTACTGTTAAACCATGCATGAGAAAACAAGTGTCCATTTCTGGCATGGACATGCTGATAGTGGGTGACAGACAGAACTATGAGTATGGTTATATACAGTATATATATTGCATTTGTCAATTCGTATCAATCGTTTATTGCAGCACAACCTCTCGGAGTGAGTAATGCAATTTTGGAGATTCCATTTTAAAACTAGTCAGATCAGGCTAACGCTATGAGAAAGTTTGACCATGCACAACATTTGAAAATAGTTCCTCAGATCTTACTGTAGGGGAGTGAGCATTACTAGTGATCTACAGTACAACCTGAACTTCAACATGGTACAGAGCTTTTTCAAGGTGGAAGATAACAGAATTAGGCTAGTGGTTGCCTACCAAATGAAAGGTTCAAAGTCAGATCCCTGACATGCAAGCATGCGTGCACTAGATATCTAACTAGCTCCTTAATGTTATTTGCTGTACAGTATGGAAAAAGTTGCCCTGCCTGTCAGTTATTTACATTATATTTGATAGAATATTTGATAGAATGAATGCAAAGTGCAACGTCACTTGAAGTTCCTTCATCTCTTACATGCTTTTAGAGCCTACTATTATTATTATTAGCCTACACTGGTTCTTTACCTGTGTATATTAAAGCAGCATTTAGATAAAGGCCACTAGAAATTAATTAATATTACAACAATTACAGTGCTTTAAGAATTTATTTTTCGGCATGTTTTTTTTTTGTGATAGTCACATTGTTTCCCTACTGTACAAAAACAGGGCAACAATCAAATAAATCTGGCTGTGCTTGGCATCATTTGTGCAGTCAAACAGCAGCAAGGAGACAGCGCCATCTACTGTACAGTAGCATCCTGGGCTATTAAATATTATTTCAGTATATTTTCAGTGATACAGAAATGTTAATGTGGATGATGAATCAGACTATTGTGATGTTCACTGTAGGCCTCACTAGCCAATGACACTCTTCATTACAGCTTAGTTTTAGAATGTATTTTTTTTTACTTTCTCACACCTGCCCACTTTGGATAGATGTTTTAATTTGTATCTATTATCCAAATTATGCTATATTAAGTAAATTCCTTTTCTTTCTTATAATTAATAGGGGGTACTGTAGTAGTAGGGGGTCAAGAAGCTTGCTACAATAGGAAAAAAACATGAAATATGAATGTTATGACTATCACAGACCTAGATGTAATAACAAAAATAATATTTAACATAAAAGAACATAAAACAGATGGGCCATTCATTTAAAAAAGTATGTTCAGCTCAACATAACCGCACACAGTAAACAACTTCATTTAGCATAGACAACTTGTTTAGCACGTTTCAATTTAGGCGCTACCATATATGAAATTATGAATAAATAATCAAACCTTATACAGTTTGTTAAAATACAATTTTGGGGGGGGGGGGGGCTAAACGTATTGAAAAATATACAGATACAGAAATTGCTAAGTATAATTTGCGACAGTAAAATTTATGTCCTGATTTATTTAATTCAGTCCAATGTTCAATTAAATATGCCCCTCTCATAGTGGGTCAGAGAATCACGATGAATGAAGTGGCAGTGTGGACCAGTCTGGGTTGGCTCTGGCAGCAGGGGCAGGCTCTAGGCTGGGACGTGCGCACCCTGACTGTGGCGGGGGCAACGGCGGCTCCTTGTAAGGGGGGGCCGCGTGTGACGATCTGGTGGGCTGCGGCGGGGCTGGCTGGGGCTCTCGGGGGGTCGTGGCCGGCCTCTGGAAGGCGTGTTCCATCGTCTCGGCCACGCCTCCCCGCAGGGCGTCCACCGGCGGGCCGCACGGGGTCACGGTGGAGTCGGGCCTGGCCGGCGAGGACGTGGACACGCGTCCCGAGGTGGGGCTCAGGTCTCCCAGCTGCTGGTCGCCCTCTGGCTGGTACTGCTGCAGACGGATGTGCCAGGCCAGGCTGCACACGGCCGACACCGTCTTGAACTGGTGGATGACGTTGCGCGGGATGAAGTAGATGTCATCGTCGCACAGCTGCACGCGCGCGTAGCGGATGCCCTCCCTGCGCAGCTGGTTCAGCTTGGCGTCGTCCACCCACTGGACGCACTGCAAGCGAACGGGGGGGTGGGTTTGTTACACGGCCTGCTTCTGCTGGGACGTCCTGCGCCTAGGGGTGTCTGCCTTCATGCACGCACAGAACTACGTGTGTGCTCCAGTGTCGCTAGGATCAACAGTTAGGCTACCAACGCCAAGCTAACACATTACAGGGTTGTCAAGAACGGCATGGCACGAAGTCGGTTAGATTGACGGAAAAAGGTGTATTTTATAGCGTGACGTGCACTGAAGGAAAATGGAAGTGCGTGAGAATTGGCAACTCTGCAAACTGCTTGTTGTGTGATATTTTGATGAGGGGTTGTGTTTGTGATGATAAACCTCAAATCGGAGTGATAAGTGAGCCTACAGTGCAAGCATTTGTTTGAGGCACAGGGTAACAGATATACGCAGACGTGCACTCTCACAGCTACAGTTGTCCAGAAACCCCTGCCCTATGTTGACAAGGAATACAAGTTTAACGACACTTTACGAGCATAAACCAGCATTTAGCTAAATTAGCAGCTAAATGCTGAGAGATTTTCGAAACTATCTATATTTAACGTCAACATTTCCGTCATGGTACCGTATGACAGGCTGCCTGCAGTAAATGAGATGTTAACGAACTTTAAGGCAGGGACACCTGCTTCCTACCTGTGACACTGGGGGCTCGTACAGGTCCAACTGTAGCCTCTGGACCACATCGTTGAAGTCCTCCGCATGGAAACACACGGCATCTTTGGTTATCCGAGGTCGGTTACACCTGTAATGATAAACAACACAAACATGCAGGTTATAGTACTTTTGTGGTGGAGGTCTATCTAGCTGTTAGTAGAATACCTTGAGAGCCTAAACCATCTACAGTACATGTTACAGCTAGTTTTAACAGCAGTACTCATGTTGTTCCACCAGTGGTGATGTCTGGTCTGAGCATGCTGTACCATTCTCTGAACTGCACAGCTTTTAACACCCCCACAGCAGCGGTGCTCTGCCAGTCAAAGCTCTGGCCCACATGGTCCGCGTGGGCCCTGGTGCGGTCCTCGAACAGAACCTCTCTGGGTTCGCTGGCCCTCGGCAGGTAGTGAAGGTTTTTGATCTCATTCATGGACCTAGCAGGGACCAGAGGGAGTGTGGCTTTTATTGGTAACCCTTCATTAATGAAATGACTCACTTCGTGGAGAACCGATATGTTAGTCACACTTCCTAAATGAAACAGGATGCTGTTATTGCAATAGTCTCACAGGGCCAGCTTTCACTTGCATAATGACTGGGGCACAACCTGTCTACGTTACATGAGAGATATTTTGATTGACATGCAATAAAGCACTGTACTAGCATCATGTCGGGAATTACTTATGACTTGTGAGTGACACTTCTAACAGCCAATGAAAATCTACTACCTCCCTGACAGTGCATGCAGGGATCTATTGTATGTAACACAGTGCTAATGAATGGAAGAGGCTGAGACGATAAAGCAAATCAAATAATAACCATCTATTTGTATACAACTGATGTGTATAAAATAAATAGAATTAGGAGTCCTTGATGCATTTGATATTGTACCTGCGCCGTTTGAAGGGAGACTTTGGCAAGTCAGCAGTGGGGACCATTTGTTCCCCTGGTCGTACCCACATGATGGGACCATCGTCACTTTGGGAGCGACAGTCCAGCTTCAGGCTGGAGAGGGTGCCCCATGGAAGGGTCATCTGAGGGCACACACAGACTAATGTAGTTGTGTCTGTTTACTATCTTACCTACTAGGCCACATGTAGAAACAGTTTCATGCCATGTTGGCCTGTCACGATAACTATTTGTATTGGCTGATATATTGTCCCACAAATAATTGCGATTAACGACATTGACAGAATCATGCAAACAATGTTGTTCCGCTATTGTCATATGACATCAAGTATATGATATGACTGGTTAAATCAATTTAATTGCTTGGCTAAGTATTAAAAATACATATTGAAGAGAAGAAAAAATAAATTATTATGTATAATTATTCTTCCTAACGTAGTTGCTGAAATTATGTAGTTGTCAGAAAAAACACCTAATAAAAACTTGAATAACCTGTTGCTGTCTGCTCTGTGTGTGTGTACTGTATATGTGCGTGTGGAGCACTGCCTGCATGTAAACACGCATGTAAATACAAGAGGCGATATTTTTTATCTCTGAAAATGTATTGAGCCATACCCATATATTACACGCTAAGTCAATATAGTAATTATCTCGACAGGCCTAATGCTATGTTTACATTACATTTACATATTTTCATCTTCGTACATGGGCGGTGACAGTAAGTTCTACCGCCAACAACTTGTAAAAGCAGCATAAAAGGACTAGTACAGTAGGAAAATGCAGGCTGTGTCTGCGTCATCAAAGACACCGAAATGCTTCTGAGCCGTTTCCCATCCAGATTTAGAAGCGCACCGCTGCTTTCAGTCACGTGGAGGCTACAAGTGTAGGCTACGTGTGTCAGTGATCGCCTGTTGAGTAAGGATCCTTCCTGACTGGACCACAGCAGAGACGCTGTACGCAGCGCTCCTCCTCTGACCTTGAGAAAAGGAGACTCCTCCAGCATGTCTAGGAACTCGGGGAAGAAGTCTCCAACCTCCTCGTCGACTGCTCCCACTAGGCTGATCTGTCGCATGGGCCCTGCCCGGTACGTTCCACAGCAGTATGTCCGGCTCACCTGAGACAGGACAAGCAGTATGTTTACAGCAGTAGCCATTGTGTGTCCCACTAGCTCCCAGAAACAACAGCAGTTTATTTACCAATATATTACATTTTTTACATTAATATAATTTTAAACATTAATAAAGCAGCTATCAACTAACAATTGTATAGATACTAGTAATTGAATTCAGTGCAGAGAATGACATTACACTGTCAATGAGGCGCTGGTGCCCTTATGCCCGTAAGTATACTGGTAGTAAGTCATAAACCACTTTAAACATGGCTATGCATATTTCATTAAAGCCCATACAGACAAATTCATGTTTTACATCATGTAGAAACACGTAGCTGCTAAAGCATGAGAATGATGAAGGCAAGGTCATTTATTCTTCGTGTTGATGTTACCGTGGCGGTGGCCCCACAAAAACAAAGTGTGACCCTTTGAAAACCACTGGTTCACAGCTGTGGCTTGCTTTAGGCAGCCTCGTGAGACCACCCTGATCTCACGAGCTTCGGTTTGTCTGCACAGCTTGAAATGGATCTCCCTTTGAGCCTGGACCACACTGGCTCTGACCAATCAGCGTCGTACTGGCAGTACTACAGACGTGGTGTAGGTGTGACGTAATGATACGCCGTCCGTGAGTTCATCAAATCGCCTTCCTAACAAACCATCTGTGCACCTCGGGCTACGCTTAAGGCTCAGTAAGTAGCAAGCTGTTTAATGCCGGGCAGGGCAACGTGCATTGTTGCTGCCTCAAAAGAGCTTGAAACCTCTCTGTGTCGACCATGACGATGCTTCTAGTAAGCCATGGGCCTAAGTGGTTGTTAGCGCTCACAAGCAGCGTCAGTCAGCTCGGTCAAACTGATCTGTGATGGTTTACCAAACAGCACAGCGCACAATAACGCTGCAATTCTCACTGGAGGTTGCTGCGGAGGCGGCGCAGCACAAAGACGATCCAAATTAAAAGCGTTTCTGGCACAAGCCTGCGAAGCAGAAGGTCGCCTGCAAATTATACAGAGACATCTGTTTACAAATGATGAACTCAATGGAGGAACATGCCAGCGAAGACTAAGCAGTTCTGTGATCACTGTGATGGGCCCTAGCAGGCCGCACTAAGCTTTATTATGATGCTACATGAACATGGCTGTGGACTGGGGACATGATTTAAAAGCACCATGTTTATTCTGCTTTGTTTGTACTCAGTGTATACACTTTTACTGCAATCTTCTATTAATAAATCATCCATTAAAGTGTATTCTACAGAGGCTCCAGTTGGATAGGTTATCAAAGTACATTTCTGTGGTGTAAACAAACAAACCACAGTGTTTTCACATACCAGTGAGTATGGACCACAGTGGCCGGGCGGCTTATCACACAAACAGTAATTTAGGGGGGGGGGGTTTATTGTCATCATGGAAACGAAACTCCATCAGAGCACTGGGCGACCTGGGAGAACTTGGCAGTGGTGCAGCTTTAAAAGCAACGTACTTTGGACTGTGTCAACTACACAGGGCCAAACATACTGTATCTGCAGTATGTACGCCTTGACTAAAACACTGCTTAGATATAGGATTCCATATAATTGTGTCTCTCAAGGAAAGACAGTTACCTAAATGAATAATGTGCTATCCCACATCAAAGATTATCATGCGTATCATCTTTTACACTACTCCTCTGAGTTTACAACCGCAGTATCACAGTACTTAATGCACCGTGCGTTATCATGTTTTAACATGATAATGCACGGTGCATAGAAATGTTCTGCTCTTTTAGCATCGACAGCAACATTGTGACTACTTAATTACGATGGCTACTACAGCCATCCTAATTGTGTAGTCACAATAATGTAGGTGTGTGAAATGAAACCGCCAATCAATTAAAAGAAACAATTTCTGCACCAGAAGTAGTGATTATATTTAGGGTGCAATCAGTACATAATAAGCATTTTATGTTTTGTTATATTCAGTAACAATGACTACTAGCTTCATTGGGGGAGTTCAACATTATGTCGCTAGGATAAACAACTTCAGTTTAAACAAGTTCAGTTTCAGCATGGCTGATATTAACAAAGTAACTACTGTGGTCATTCCCACAAGATGCAGATAAATGTAAAGAAGTTCTAGAACACAGCAAATGCTGTGTGTCATTGGGTTCAAAGAGTTCACTAAATGTAGCAAACATTCTGTGTACTTAAAGGCAAGGTTAGCCAATTCTCGAGAACGCTTTCTAACTTCGAGCTCAGCCTCAAATCAAAATTCCCTCCTCAGACGCTCCGCCCCGCACTTTGAAACACAGTGCAAAGCTAAGGGCATTGTGGTTGTGAGCACTGCCACTTTGTTTATCTTCCTAGTTACAGAGACTGGGCTGTGTAGAAGTAGCCTGACTATTGCTCTCAGCTCAACTTCTTTTCTCTGAGATTACAGTCTGGAAACCCTGTTTCGCACAGCCACCCTGCTGGCGGTCCAATCAGCGTGGGTTAGTGAGATGATGTTGAAATCAAGCGTGTTTCTAAATAGTGGTAAAGATAGATGAGGCGATCAAAACAGTTGTAGCAACGCCGATTGATTCAGCTCTAATAGTTTCTAAATTAACCAGAGGTCTACGCAAAGTAGGAGAAAACAACTGTGAACACTTCCCAATGAAGCGTGATACCAGTCTAGTGTAGAAGTTACTGAATATTTTTTACAGTAAGTGTATTAGCTTAAAACTAACTTATAACAGCTGACTACCGATATACCTTTTACTGAGCAACTTGAGAGGTGCAGAGTTGTTCTTCTGAGGCTTTGAAGGGGCTAACTGCACATGATCAGGTCAAAGAAGTTACAATAAAAACAGATACCGGTATGGACAATACTGTATTTAGTGTGAATTAAATGTTGCATATACTCATGTCATATTGCAAAATACATTTGGCTACCAGTTACAATTGATTCCGCAACTATCCCATCATGTCAGCTACACCTGTTTGTGTTGGACAAATTAAATGGGTGTGTTCTGAGTGTTGCCTACAGCAATTGACAGCCACTGATAGCTGAACTCCACCTTTTGAACCATTTCAAGTTCACTGAACATAAAACATCTTTAAATATACATTTGACCAGTTTGTTGACCTCAACAACTCATTTTCAACCTCAGCCAGGTAATCAGTTAAATGTAAAACTAAAAAACGTGTGGGGAATAAACGTCTACATGTGGGTTCTTCATGTACCTGTGAGTAAAAGCTGGCTATGGTAGTAGTCTCGATGTCCTTCTTGCCCAACAGCTCCATCTTGACTGGTGTGTTGGGGAAGTTGAAGGCAAAGTAGTCCAGGAAGTCAGGCAGGTAGGAGGCGGCGCCATGCACCACCGTCAGGGCGTATCGGGCAGCGCCTCTGGGTTTCTCGGAAAATGCACGCTCCAGGAACTCCTTGGCAAAGCTCTCCACCTCAGCCGGCCTGAGACAGGCCAACTCGTCAGCGTAGGCATGCAGCACTGTTGCTCCACCATTGGCTTGCCTCTCCTCGTGCATGAAGCGGCCGTGCCAGCTGCCCGTCTGGAGGCAGGAGCTGCGGATGTGATGGTCTTGGTGGGAGAGGAAAGGGCCCTCTCCCAGTTTAAGAGCGTGGTGGTAGAGGCTCCGGCTGCTGTCAGACAGCTGTGTTCCTGGAGGGCAGGGGCTTTCGTTTTTCACGCTGGTGGGCACAGACAGGGTGAGATCTGCCCCCAGGCCTGCACACACCGTCTGGACCTCCTTGTTGTGCACACGCCTGGCCTTCCTGCTGCTATGGTCCTCCTCACAATGTTTCTTCTTCTTCTTCTTCTTCTTCAGCAGCAGGTATTCCTCCAGAGATTGGGCCTTAACGTTCTCATAGCGAGACCTGGACTCTACACAGTCATAAAACTACAATTAGGTTATTTAGCAGATGCTTTTATCCAAAGCGATTTACGATTGCATTTATTACAATGAGCATGTAGGGGGTTGGGCATTTTGCTCAAGGATGTTCACAGGTAGGCCAAATCTGGGGTCTTAATAAGTCAAACAAACAAGGTTGGAGTGGGAGCTTTGGTTATATGGTGTAGGCTACTGCGTGTGCGCATTTGCATCTGTTTATTCTGCCATTTGTAATTCACAATACATTCATTACATAACACACATACAAAACAATTAATTAAATATAACAGTAGAAGTTATTGTATTATTTGCATTCACCAGCTGCATACTGTAATGAGAAGGCCAAAGATATTCAACAACGCCTCACCTTTCTTTTTATGCGGTTCTGCGCGTTCCACGTTGGTTTCAGTGTTTTCCTTTTTGAGTTTAAGTTTGAGGTCTTTCTCCCTATGTTTTTCTTTGTACTCCTGCGTCTTGGCCTTGGCCACTTTGAGAGGCGTAAAAGTAAAGAGTGCATGTGGCGCGGGGGGCAGCGCTCGATGCTTCTTCACTTGCTCCGGTGTCTTCCGAGGAGGTAGAGGCAAGGCGGACTGCAGATTATTTTTCGCACCGTTGCTGTGGCTGTGCTGGTGCTGGTGCTGGTGATGGCGGTCCTGCGGATGATATGGTAATGGAATGGCAGGTTTTTCGCTGCATAAATTGCGAGGTTTAGGGTTTTGCTGTTGTTGCGTCCGCTGCTCGGCATGTTGGTGGTGATGGTGGTGATGATGATGGAGCTTGACTTTCTTTGCGTCTTTATCGCAGCGCTCACGTTTATCGCTTGGCGGCGAGAGGTCCCTTTTTTTCTTTTTCTTCTTCTCTTTGGTTAATCTATCCAAACAGTCCCTTGCCTTCTCTTCTACTTTCGCATGTATGAAGTCGACTTCAGCTGCCATCTTTACACGTACAGTAGGCTACATTTAAAGGGCTCCATATGCTAACTGCGCAGGTCGATGGGAAATTGTAGTTTTTTAACCATTTAGTTGTAGTTTTTTCATATCATTTTTTTATACTTGCGCATGCGTAAACTATGGACTTGTGGTAAGTGTAGTTTATTCCTGTTGTAATGCTACATGGGAATTGTAGTACGTTGTTGTGAGTGCGTGCAGCCTAGCACGCATACAATCTTACCAGCTGACGTCATGGTAAATTAAACACGGACGACAGATTGTAATGGCCCGAATTCAGCATTTACTCCACTTTTGAGATTAAAAACAACAAATGTTAAATACATTTAAATAATTCATACATCTAAAAACTTTTAACCATTTGGGTATCAGAATTAAATTACAAATTAGGAATATAATAGTCTGTGGATAGGCTATTCCAGATATGACATTTACAATAACATTTGTGCACATGCTCGACTATAACATAGTTTAAATTACACACTTGCAAAACCATATTGACTACAACATAATGCATTCTACTGTTAATTAAAATCTAAATAAATACATCAGCCCACTTTTGTGTTTATTCAATAAACCTTTATTTATCAGTGCATGAACAGAGTGCCATGACCAGAATATTTCCTTTTACCATTTTATATAATTTTCCTTTCAATTAATTAAAAAAATAATGAAACGATTTACAGAGGATTTTTTGGAATGACGGCATATTTATACAGGTGCTGTACAATTTATAAACATTTACAACTACCATGATGTCAAAATCAAAATGATTGTATGTTGATGCAATGCAAGGCCACAGTATTGAACATGATCATGAATCAACAGTGAAAAATTCATATTAACCTTAACTTGGACAATAACATAGATACACTAACAGATTTACAGACAAATACTTTTCTACACCCAAGTTATCCTAAAAATATGGTTAACGCAAGCTGTGTGTTTTGTCAGCCTACAAAAGCTACTATTATGCAACCCTTACATATTGAGAATGAAACCAAATGTCATACAGTATATGAACCACTAGATGTCACTGTACACCACCACAGCCACTAATTAGGTAGGAGAAAACATACAGTATTGCCATAGGGAAGAAGGAATAACACCAAGGATAACACAAAACACCACTGCTGATTGCGTTTGTTCCTGAGAAAATCCCAATCCATTTTCACGTTAACAAATACAATGCTATTTTGTCATGGACTTTAAACCATATAATTCAAGCATGTTTGAAAACTATGTTTTAAGTAAATTGCAAAACAAAACAATATAATAAAAAATACTTTATACAAAAAAAAACAACATTTGTTGTTAAATTCAATGTGTCCAGCAAATACATTTTATATCAAACTCACCAAATAATTTTAGCCTTTTGCTTTGACCTTTGACTAATGAAAGAATGATCCTCTCTAATACCTAACTAGAATTTGTATGCCCTAATCAATGGACTAAAAGAGGACGTTGTATACATTAAAATTGATATTTGTTATTATAAATGTTTTAAAACAATAACACTCATGATGGAGTTGCTTTATAGGTACAAAGCTATACATTTTATTTCACCTACAGAGGTCACCTCCAGCACTGTTGCATTTATGCCACTAGATGGCAGTATAAACTGCAGGATAACTTCAGAGGACAACTCCCTTATTTAAATTAAGATGTGTGCCAGCATGTTTATTCATGATCAGCATAGCATGCACGTTCATTTATCACGTTTTTGGGTAATTAACTAAAGAATATTTAGGTTTAAAATGTGGAACTTCAAATAAAGCTATATTGGGTCTGAATTGTGTAGATTCAAACTACAAATGTAATCTAATTTCTAATTTTTTATATTTTGAAGGCAAAGGTCTCACTTCCTGCAATTGGATTTTATAACCCAAGTGCCCTAAACTATTCTATTAATATATAATCACTTAAATAATAAAGATGCAGTACAGTAAGAGCTACAGCAAAGTAAAATACTTCAGGTCTACATTCAGCTTGTATAAAGCACATACACAGCCAGAAGACGTGGAATACACAGCTGTTAACAGTGGACATTAACATGGATGAGAGGCAATTGTATTGTCTTGCTCCAAATGCAGACACGCAGTCACAGGAAGAAAATGAATCATGTGCAACATAACAGCAGGCCCATGCAGCTGCTACATACATACATAAATACATATATACATACATACATATATATACATATGTATATATATATACATATATATATATATATATATACATATATATATACATATATACATATATATATACATATATATACATATATACACATATACATATATATACACATATACATATATATACACATATACATATATATATATATACATATGTATATATACATATACATATATATATATATATACACACATATATACATACACACACACACACACACACACACACACATATATATATATATACACATACGCATATATACATACACATATATACATATATACACATACATACATATACATACACACACACACACAGTATATACATATATCTGAATAAAGGTAGGCAGGTTTTTAATTATGTGCCCTCGATGGACAACAGTGATCTCTTGTCAAGACGAGAGCTTTTCACAAATTATTTTAAATGGTAGGTCAGCTACTGTAGCTACACATTCTATTTCCAAAAGTGAAATGTGGATATGTCTACTTATATTTCTATCATATAATTTCAATAAATTACATAATGCTCTGTTATAAACACGCATGTAACAAACAATAGAACTATATCCACAAGTGTCTGGTCTATTGATTGATGCATAAGAACCTTCTAGATGGTCTCTGAGAAAAGTCTTCAAAAAGTGTCGTAGAGATGCGCACTCACACACGGTTCAACCACTCGCTCCGGCTCGGCATATCCAGAAGACAGAAAATGATTTAGAAGACGAAAATCTGTCACCGACAGCCGCTGATAAAACGATAAAAAAAAAGAAATATCACCCCGGCCTCTCCTCCTTATACATCCATCAATGCCAGAAAAAGCAAAAGGAAAAAAAAAAGAGAAACAGTGAATAAATTACATGCGGAGGAGAGGCTGACTGATTACACGGACTCGTGCCAAGCATTTCAAACCACTAAAGTGCCAACCGGCCGGCTCCGGGGCCGTGGAAGTGGGTGGGGCAGGGGGCGGTGTGTGTGTGTGTGTGTGTGTGGGGGGGGGGGGGGGGGGGGGGCGGCGAAGAC
>JAODLL010072797.1:0-16447 GCA_026546735.1 Forbesichthys agassizii | reverse complement strand
GCTCGTGGCTGTTTTTCCTTTCCCCGTTGTGTTTTTCGTTCGTTTGCACTCGCCTCCAACACCACGGCGTAACATATACTGTACAATAAGACCTTTTAAAGCGTAATTCTACACGTAATAGAGATAAATGCTTTACAGTACATTGAGTCATGAAAAGTTAGAAATATCAGTTTTTCCAATCTCAATTCTTCACTAAGAAAATCCTGACAGAAACAACCTGCCGAATATAAAAGATAAACAGATAATAACTAAATACATAAAGTTTTAAAAAGAATCAATAAATAATGCAAACTTTATCTTACAAATGATATGACAACATACAGCACATGCTGCTAGAGCTACAGTAACAAAACAGGCCTAGTATAACTGTGATCATGTTTTAACTACTGTGGCTAGCCTAAAATGTCAAATGTCATTCCAAGACATTTCTTAATTCACATTTTATCAACCCATGCCATGTTGTTTGCTCATAGCTGCCTAATTATCTCAGCAAATACTAAGATCGGTCTACGATTAAGGTCTTTGATGACAACGAAATAATTAGTGAATCAAATTGACTAGAATTCAAGCGCTTTAGCACCTGAACCCTAGCGAGTGCTATAAACGTCACAGGGATATTTATAGAGTGGTATACGGAGAACGGCCAATTCCCCGCTCCGCAATAATATGTGTGCATCTGCTATCAGCATCAGTGCAAGGGTCTCTACTCCAGATAGAAGGCACGGGAGTGAACATATAAATATGCCCTGCGTCAGCTCCTATCTGTGCCACTGTACACTTTCTATTCACTTACCTTAAGCCCCCCGTAACCCAAACCCCAGCCAACTGCACTTTGCCCTGCAAGTCCCAGGAACATGTACATGTATATATATATACACACCCACACATACTGTACAGGACTATACGTATCACCCTCACCTTTATAGCTAGCATGAGAACAGGCCATTCAGTAACATGTATTATTATTATTATTATTATTATTATTATTATTATTATTATTATTATTATTATGTGACATCATTTCACATTGGTCTTATTTGCCTGTACTTCACATGGACACAAACTGAAAATGAGCTTGCCCCTCACACACACCTGTGTGAGTGGCTGGCAGCTCTCTACTCTTCCCCCCACCGCTTCCCATGTCTTCTACCCATCCTTCTCTATCTATTGTAGTACATGCCACCTGGGTTTGTAGTCTTACTAATTACATATTTTCACAGTCTAATACTTTAACAAATGCACAACAAACTGAGATTTCTTGACTTGAAGTATTTTCTATTAAATAGTTAAACATGTCGTGTCACAAAGCAAAAGGGATCTAAAAATTATTATATTCTCGCCGTTGTCTACCATACATATTTTTCCAAACTAAGGTCCCATAACGCAGAAGTGACTTGCGCTCTCTAAACATAATGGTGAGCTATAGGGGGAAACATGTTGGGGTTGTAAGGGCTCTACAGTACTGTCAGTACAGTAGAGTATAGTGGCAGTGGGTCATGAAGAACATTTGAATGTGTTTGAAACTATTTAACACGGTGACACCAAGTGACTCAGGAGGTATGAAGGCAGTGTGGCTGTATGTGCCGAAAGGCTGCTTACTAAATAACACTATGGCACTATGTGAGATAGAGAGAGAGAGAGAGAGAGAGAGAGAGAGAGAGGATGTGGTGTGAAGGTGCCGTTTGGCCACAGTGACAGAGCCTCCTGTGTTGACAGTGTTTCCACAAGAGACTCGTTGACAGTGAGACACCTTGTGCTGACCGCCTGCTAAGTGAGCACACATGTCTAGAACTTTCTTCCCAGATGAAACTCACCAGCTGAGAGACACAAAAGCTGCTGCTAAAACCTCAGAACAATGACTACAGTACTTATGTCATATCATGTAATGTCAATGTCAAATCCTTATCTGTAGTGCTGCACTAGTGCCATGTTTGTTAATACAATAATAATATTGTATTCATATATATGAGTGCACTTATTAAAATGTTTAATAATTGAATTTAAGAACTCATGAGCCACGATTAAACACACTGGACAGCTGACAGAGAAATAGAGGCTATATTCCATTGCACAGATATTGAATAATTGCCTATAATAGTTTCTACTTATTTTGTTTTTACTTTTCTTACTATGTGTCTTAACTTTACTTTAAAACATATAACTTGTATTATGTATTTCTTTTTTTAAATGGCATCAAGGGGCAGCACAACAAACAAAGTGTTTTCTACATACAGTTTGACAAAAAATAACCTGAATTAGAGAGAGATAAATAGTTGACTAAGCATAAAATAGCCAACCAAACCTACAAACCCTTTCAAATTCAGACACATTCAAATGTACTGTAATGTGTTTTTCCACTACATGTCTTTTAGTGCAGTTTCATAATAGGCATCCATGTCTATATGTACAGTATGCTGTAGTAAGAGTGAGTAGGAGAGCTATATAAATCATGTCAGCACAGCTGCAGGCTACTCCTCTATCTATCCTCAGATAAGCCTTCTCACATCTCCCTCTGACATTATGTGGCCCAACACTGCTCCAGCCTGGACGCCTGTCAAACCTTTCAAGGCTTGTGAATGTGCTTATGTGCCTACTCTGTGTGTGTGTGTGTGTGTGGTTGGCTGAATGTGCTGCCACGTGAGTCTTGGGAAAATGATTGTGTGTGCATGTGTGCTTGAGATAGGGTATTACCATGCTGTTGTATCTAAGCTGCTGTATGTGTCAGAGAGCAGCCCAACGGTTTCCCATCAGCTGTTCCAGTGAGAGGTTTTATAGATGCTGTAGTGCTTTGAATCAGGAGAAACAACACCAGCAGTAACATGTAAGAGATGCATATATACAGTAACATAACACCTCCAGTTTGATACTGGTGGAGATTGGGAGTGTCATCTGAAATGACACATAACAGACACAACAGCAAGCAGAGCTTCAGGTAGACTTACTGCATGAACAATGAAATAAGGCCGAGATCATTTAATCCCTAATCAGATAGACAGTGTGTTAGCAAGTAGCATTCCATGCAGAACTTTAATAAGTAGCACATTCACTGTGTGAATAGTGTGTATGGTTTATAGGTTTGAGTCAAAGAGAGGAGGAACATTTGCTGTCACCTTAGATTCAACAATTCTCAATTCAACAATTCACAAAAACAATTAAAATAGTGTACTCTGAACAGTATACACTATACAGTATTATAGTGTATATACAGACAGACAGACAGACAGACAGCTAATAGGGTAACACTTGCTACTGTAATCTAATGCTTAAATAGAAATCCATACGTTGTCTGCTAATTAACTTAATATATCGCTTATATATAAAACACTGTACACTGTGCAATGCATGGCATGTCTGGTAATGTCACTGTCTGCATGCTCTCTGAAGCTAAATAGACAGTAAAACGATACATGTGATTTTTAGTGCCAAACATAAATCATGTCCCCGCCCAGAGAGAGATGGAGAGAGAGGTGAAAATAGTAAGGTGGCGGGGGGTACATCATAGAAAACGGTATTACTGGATTAAGAGCTCCCTGTATGTGCGTGCATGCGTGTACAGTATGTGTGTGTAGAGAGGTCAAAGCTGGAGTTTGAATTAGGCTCCTATACTGGCAGGCAGACCTGTCACATTTCATTCTTCACTCCTGCAGAGTGCTGAGTAGGTCTCTGTAATGCACAGGGCATGAATGCTGCTTGCATGCGCACACACACACACACACACCTATAGGGTTGTGTGTACATGCTGTAATCACTTTAAAAATCCCTAACCATACAGCTACACAATAACAAATATAACGTGCATTCAGACTTAAACAACAACCTGGCTAACACAGACACAAACTAATGGTAATACGCAGTTGTTTGTTGGCTTCATGTTTATCAATATCTAGCATCAACACATACAGAATGATAATGACAGATCAGCAGACATATGAGATGGGAGCCTATTCTGTTCCACACAGGTGAGCCGTGTTTTGGTCCCTGGAGACTGAAGGGGCCCAGCCAACCACAATGGCCCCTGCATGCGACCTTGAGCTGGGTGGGGAATATCAGTGGTAACAAGCTCTCCCATCACAGCCATAGTACCAGCACAACGACACAAACAGATTCAATATAGTCATAACTTAGCACAAAGCTATGAATGACGTGTCATAAACCATAGTGATGATTAAAACACAACGTACAACAACATACCGCATGCACCGACCACAACAGTGCTGTGTCTACCACTACTCTCTACAGCAGCGATGTCTCCCTGCTCCACACACCTGATTCATATGAGTGGGTCGTTAGAAGCCTGATAACCAGCCATTCATTTGAATCAGGTGTGTTGAAGGACAAGGATTCCCCTCCAATGCTCTACAATGTACAGTATGACTGATGACAAGACAGTAATCCTCCAATAGTCATACATTTTGGCACAAGGTGTAAGCACATTGACAAACTGTGTTTAATAACTGTCCACCTTTCTAGCCACTTCTCTCAACCACTTTTGTAGCAGCGAGCACCGTATCATATTCAACATGTATCAGTTAACAACCAGTCTCACGCAGAGCAGGACCCTGTGCACACTGCACGCAACATCAGCAATAACAGAGCTGTCTTAGTAAATAAAATGTAATGAAGTGTAACATAGGAGTGAATGTCTCAGTGTTAACAGCCTGTCACAACCACGTAGGACAATGTAATAACAAGGCAAGAGAAGCTATTGTGAATTAACTTGATTTTATTGTCCCAAAGGGGGAATTCTTTTTCACATCACATCACCAAATTATACAACATATAAACAGCACACAGCAGATCAAAGGCATATAGTGCCCATATCTATGCATGTATGTAACACATAAACTTTCACACATTTATATTTATTATAGCCGTTAATATAGCAACTAGTACAAAACCGTATATACATTTGTTGAATTGAGTGTTACTTGCGAAGCACATATCCGTAACCTCTCCATGTACTCTTGCGATACTGCACACAATCATCCTGTTGGTGCTCAGATTGTTGATTTCTAGAGAGAGAGATGTTGTTTCAACTGATAAAGCATCTCCTCACTGGGTAAGGAGATAGGGTCATGTGTTCTACTATCAATAAAATGCAGACACAGTGAGAGCATGTAGTCCTCACAGAAAGGCAGGGATAACCAGGGTTCAAACCCAGGACCTTGTCGCTTTGCTTTGCCCAGTGGGCCACCACTGAGCCACCGTGTTGCCCAGTGGCAACATATGGAACATCATTTCAAAACATCATCATTTTTCAAAACAACCCTATGTTAGGAAAATTATTAACAAGATAAAAGGTCAGAGGCCTTGAAGTAGAAGAATTTGGCCTCAAAATACCTCAAAGAGCTTTATAAAGGTTAATATGGTTTCCTGACCATCCAGTGTTAGCGTTTGGGTTTCTAACATCTTCACATGTAGCTCCCCTTGCTAACCAGCTAGCCTGTAACAGCTGCTAGCTTGAAACGCTATCAGACGAAGGCAGGGAAATCACGTTCAGGGCGGCTCAGTGGTGAAGACATTTTCCATGGTGTTGGTTTACTGTCTGAAAATTGAGATCCCACTCGCTCTGCGGGATGGCTGTCACGCGCACGCACACACACACACACACACACACATTCATATACATACAGTAGGCATATACCAACACACAAGGCTGAGTAATAAAACCGAGTGCATGCGTGCATGTGTGCGTGTGAGCGTACGTATACATAGTCTACTTGTATATAACTGAACTTGAGTAGAGGTATCCAGATGGCCGGGCTTGTGACTCCCCTCTCTGTTGGGGGTAGTAATGACGTTTCCAGACTAAATTGAATAACATTTCTTCAGCAACAAGGTGCTGAGAGAGAGAGATAGAGAGAAAGAGAAAGAGGGGGAGGGGGTTATTTACAGTAAGAGACATAGGAATTAGTATGGGGACATGAAGACGAGTCAGAAAGTACATACTGTAGTATTACTGTAGTATACTGTAGTCCTAAATCATAACTCCCAGCACCGGAGCAGCATTCAGTTGAAGGTTAACACATGGTGTCACAAGGTGGACATAGACATCTCTCCACAGACCTGTGCGGAGAGTGAGAGAACATCTGGACACATGATTTCACAGCAGGGGTTGACATCATTATCAATTATTCTGAGCCAGCAGCATTTTATAGATTTAAAGCTGCATTATAGCATCCGTTTCTGTTAATGGCACGCTAACAAACAAATTCAGCATGCTTCTATCGATCATTTTTACTTGTTTCAATTGCATATGTGTCACTGTCTGACAGTGAACATTATAGAACTACACAAATATACCCATAGAATCTGGTCTTAAGTTGAATGGCTTTTAAAAACACCACCTCCAGTGGGTGATCAGGATAAACCATCAACCTTTACTCTACTGGGCTGTAATGGATAAAGCTTTGGACTGTCATGGGTTGTTACTTCATTCTATGAATTAAATAGCATTTTATTAAACAAATAATAACAATCGTTTCTTTTATAATGTTATATTTATTAGTGTGACTACGTTTTCATTTAAACATCATGAAATTCGACTAATCGACTAAGGGCTAATATATCACACTTGTATTTGTAACATTACCTTCCCTCAAGAGTTTGTGTTTGTGTTTGCGTCTGGGCACTAAATTACACAGAGGGACAGACATAGACGATGTATACCTTACTGAGTAAGGTATGTGTAGCTACTGATATAACTCCATTAACACCTGCTGAGCACAACTAAAGTCACACCTGTTTTCTTTTACAGGGATTTATGCGTGCTGTATTCCAAGCTTGTTCCTTTAACATCTCTTTAGTTACTGGAGAATATATAGTATGAATAAACCAACCTAGTGTAAATATACTGCACTGCACTCTATTTATAAGGTTCTTCTATCTAGCACACATCAGCAATGTGCACTGAAGTGTACTCTATGCGTAGGGGTGTTGTAACTATGCATGTCTGTGTGAGTTGAGAGAGTGAGAGAGAGAGGTAGAGTAATAATAGTATAATGATGTGCATGAGAGGAACTGAAAACTCTAAGGTATAAATGTTATTATTCTCCAAGCAGCAGTTCTGTGGCACTAGCCTACTTGTAAAACCAAGTAGCGGGAGGCCTGGGAAATGAATTTTTCGTTCAAGCTCATTGAGAAGGACACATTTCTATGGAACGGTGGGGGGTAAATGGGAAATGGAATCAAACATGGAGCACATTGAATAATATTGAAAAATACTTTTGAATATGAAAATATACCTTTTGAAATCATCTATTAAAGAAAAGTATTCCACATTCTATGCCCTGAATAATCTGAAGAATTTGTAGTATACTGCAAAATTATACAGTTTGTATAGTTTCAGTTATTCATATTTCACTGTCTGTAGTAAAACAGCTGAACTTGTAAGGTACTTGTGCAACCACTAGGGGGTATGTGTGAGTCTTCTCTGCTCTGTGATTTATTTAATCCCACCAGCGCCTGTTACTGCTTTCAGTTAGTGTTTCTGAAGATGCAAAAGTCAGATTTGCTTAAAAGTGAGAATCTATGTCATATTTCCAGAGATTGTGACATTGCAGAGCTCCTAGTGGACATCAAACTGTCAACTGGCAGATTTGTGGTATGTTTCCAAATCTTTTTCAACAATTTTCAACAATACAGAATGTAGTTACTGTAGGTACAGTAGGCCATTCATTTAAACTAAGGGAGATTTGAGCATCACATCCACATTTCCAGAGAAGAAACAATGATACAAAGATATAGACCAATGAAAAGAGTCTGGATTTAGATTCAGGTGGTTTGGACCTGTGCACCTGTCACAGCCAGAAGCAAAGTCAGACAAGGTCAGTTGCAAATCTAGGGAGATTGTTTGACACCATCAATCAGGCCTGAAGGGCAACTATCTTAACTTGGCTACTGTGTCTCGGCTGTAAGACAATTGGGTCTGTCCAGGGCAGGCTTGTAACATTTTTACGGAAACCCCTGTAACAAGATAACCATCTTACAATATTACACTAACATTTTGCAGACTAGCACATAAGACAGGTGCTGAACAACATACTCTCGATTACTAAACGGACTGATGACATTTAAGACAATAAACCAAATGTTTAGTGCAAATAACTTGTTCATTTATGAACTAAACTGGCCAAAACTTGGCATTAATGTTGAATAAATATTGTGGAAAACACACAACCATCATAATTCCTAGCCCTTTATAATAACTAATTAGTATTATGTTTTATATATTAGATTATTTATTATATATTAACATTTATAGCAAATTAAAATGTTTTGTGATTTAAGGGAAAATCTGAAATTAGTCAATAGAAAAATAATGGGGAAAACCTCAAGTTTGGTTTATTTTAGTTTACCAAACAATCAACAGCAACCAAAAATAATAACCATAGGGTTATGGCTTCACACTTACTTCTCTATTTTAGGTGTTAGTTAGGATTACACCTGACAAAGGTGTACATATTATTCTTGATTATATTATATATATATTATATCATATTATTGTTCTTTTTGTCTGTGAATTCATACGCAGCTGTTTTGGTGTGTGTGACTGCTGAAGACACTAGGGAGGTCTTTGTATTCCAATTCCCTCTGGCTAAGCCCCCTAGGAAATGGCATTAGTAGAGGGAAAAAGACAGGGCATGCCATGTAGTGCCAAGGCAAGATCCCATCTGGGAGTGACCCTTGACCTCTGCCTGGGAGAAGGGGGGTGATGAGAAGGGTTAAGAGAGCGAGAAGGACACCAAAGATGATTGAATTTAGTTTTACGTTGGAAGGAGGGGTATGAGGTTGAGGATGAGGATTTAGGAGGAAATCAAAAACCTATCTCTCTCTCTCTCGCTCTCTCTCTCTCTCTCTCTCTCGCGCGCGCTATCAGCACCTTGCAGCTGTCCATTTTCCTTCTAATTTTTCTCTGTCAGATTTCTGCCTATAATTAGCAGAAAGACCTCTGTGACTCTACACACACACACACACACACACACACACACACACACACACACACATGCACGCCTACGCACACACACACACGCACACACACACACACACGCACATTACTAATGGCCTAAATCCTACCCCCTAACCCACAAAATCTCAACATCATTGGAGTGACAGGTTCACATGTGAGACACTGTGAGATGCTCTTCTTTTTGGAACCACACACACACACACACACGCTCAGCACTTCTGAATAGTTGTAGTTGCATATACTGACATTGTCTCACAGGCAGAAAGTGTGTATGGGGGGCATGTGAGACCTTTTCCATTACATCCTGGTAGAATCCAATGCTTGTGTAATCCCAGTACAAGGTCGAGATATTATAGGTCAGTGGTTAGACCAGGATGAGCTGAGGTATTGTCCCCTCCTACTCAGAAATCCATCAACGTAGTCTTGATTTAGCCACCTGCTATCGTACCACCTTTGTTAGCCATGGGACAGACAAAGTCCTGATGATTAAGTGGTGACCTTCCCACCTTAAAGGCAGGTTTGGTTATTCTCCAGAACGCTGGATGTATAGAAGTACCGGGTTGTTTTTTCAGTAAGTAACAGTAAGCTAGCAAAATGTGATGAGATATTTGGTGAATTCACATACCAAGTAGTCCTCTCAGATCCCATTGTCCCATAAACAATGTACAAATCAGAAAAAGTCTTATGTGTGAGAGCAAATGATCAAGTGAACAATTTTTACATACAAAGAAACCACCAAATGATACAGTAATATACTACAAATGATGTACAAGGCCAAGTCGTCATAGCACAACAAAATACAAAAATATATATAAAAATATATGCAAACATAGCAATTTCCAGTGTAATGCCCACAGTTAAGGTAATGTGTAAAAAAGAGACAAATGCGACCCACATTGCATAGGTCGTGGTACGTGGCAATTTTTCGGAAGAAACATGACACTTATCCTAGAGTAAACCGTGTCGTTAAAGGTATTACAAAGTCATTCTTTTCCCTCCGTTTCTCACACTTCATTTGGGCATTGCACTGGTTTACGGCAGCTTTCCGTGGTTATGGCGGATTTGTGTGGTTTATCGAGTTTTCCTGGCGTTTCTCCCTACGCACACAACACTAAATCAAATATTTGTTTTACTGTAACAGATGTGGTTTTTGCCCGGCATAGCATGCAACATGTACCAAAACACCTTTTATTATGGGTCCGGCACAATAAAACTCCCACAAGGAGTGTATAATTCTAATATGTCCCCATATTTCAGAGAATAGGTATTTTTCATTCAGAATTTCTTAAGCTTATGCGCTAAATGTAAGCCTTTTGCCTCTGAACAAGCAAGCTGTTACACCATGCTTTTGTTCCACCAAGCTTGAATTACAACATTGTTTGCATAAGAACTTGTGGCATCTTGGCTTATGTACTGTATGAATCTAAATTTAACATGAGATAGTTGTAAACAGATAAATACTGTTTACTTGACAATACAATGAAACACAATATTGGGTTAGTGAAAAATGTGAATGAGTTTGCTGAGTACATGACAACCTTAATTTGACTTGGCTTAACTGACAAGTTCATGTGGGGAGACCTCTTAGCAACACAACTCTGGTTGCTAGGATAACACAAGCAGATGGACAGAGCATTTGACTTTCTGCATTGACCGACGGTGATACCCTGGCACGTGTGTGTGTGTGTGTGTGTGTGTGTGTGTGTGTGTGTGTGTGTGTGTGTGTGTGTGTGTGTATGCGTGTGTCTATCCTTGTGTGTGTGAAGGCATGTGTGTGTGTGCCTCTTCTGGATTGTGTGTGTACACAGTATATACACTATATATGTGTGCGTGTGCCTTTACTGTAAGTCCAAGGTTGTGTTTCATATATGCTTTCATGAGGCTCTTCATTATACTGTATGTGCCTAGAGCAACAAGCCCACAGAATGAGCGCACTTGGCACGAGGGGAACGTATTAGATTCCAGGGACAAATAATTAACTGACGTCAGCTGATAGGGTCCGGTGAAAGGTTGCGGCTACAAATATAGCACCATTTTTTCCCAGTAAATCGCCAGCGGATGGGCAGGGACCTCGGGTTTGACAGAGTATGTTGCCTGGAATTCACTGTGGTCTTGATTAATGTGACAGAGAGGTCTTTCATGTTCACGCTGAAATAGAATATCAAACGATTTGGGCAACGGCACAAGTTTGTCTTTCTAGCAGCCAGGCCGCCTGATATTATATAAATATAAATATATAAATAATATGATTATATTAGATATAAATAATATGATATAAATAATGATTGTGACCTCCTGTCAGAATAGAGGACATGTCATGCTGGTTTTATGTTAACAACTTGTCATGGAATATTAGACTGTACCAAAAAGTCAGAGCTGTACTGTATGGTCGTTTTTCTTGGGCTTAGTTTTTATGAGATAAATGGCTGGGTTCACATACATGGATTAAGTCCTAGTCCTAGACTAAGATCCTTTTCCAATGGAGATCTTTATTAAATTTTTGTTTTAGTCTTAGACTAGACTTAATCCATGTCTGTGAAACAGGCCAAAATATATCCTCCTTGATTCGTGCCTTGGATTTCCCTTGTGGCTGAAATAAGCATCACAACATACTTTTTGGTTTAAAAGCCTCTCTAGTGCTCTGTGGCCTCTACACCTCATTTCACTTATTACATTCCTTGTCATGTATGTAGGCTATTTGAGTAATTCTAGAAGGAGAAGATGCCCATTCATTTATTTTGTATTTATTACTTTGACCATCACTAAACCAACAAGGCCTAGAACACACACACCGTTTGAAGAGTTACAGTAACAGAAGTTGTTGTGTGTTCATAGTAAGAGTGGTGCTAGACTGGGCTGCTACACCAGTGTTATCTACTGTAATACTGGTGTGACGTAGACCAGTAAACACCTCTGGAAAATGGTATCAGTGTTGAGAGACGCGCTGAAATCTTGCAATAACACGGACCTTTCAAAGGGACATGTTTGGATCCGTGGTGTACACTGTGGAGTTTACCGCAGCCAGGAAAATCTAATGGTTTTATACAAAATGTAATGCTGCAAATGTCATGTATTGGCGCCGAAAGTGTTTAGCATATCGGTGGCTTTAAGCATTCCAGCATCATTCAATTATTGTTTTTCTAGAAAGACGGTTGGTGCTGTCCGGAGAAGAGCCAGTCGACATGTCGGGGGATATTTTGACAGCTAATGTTTTGACAATATGTCTGATGTTATTGACTTCTCCGTTCTTATCAGAGACTTTCTCTGAACACCATACTCTCCGTGAGGAGCGTGGTGGAGACATTGGTCAGAGTGGCATTGTTTCACCGTAGATGTAGGACAAGCCAATATGCTGGACTAATGAAGAAATGGGCCACCTGTCAGCTGACACCTCCTGATTAGTGTTTGAGTGTATGCTTGTGGCTGGAACCACTGTGTGCACTTGAAAGCTGAGGATCTCCCCCCAGGTCCCCAGGATGACACCCCTATATTCACCGGGGTGTCACTGTGAGGATCCTGCAATGCTGATGGGTTAGTGGTGGCTAGGAGGCGTGTCTGCACATGCTGACATAGGCATGCCAAGGCGGAGACACACCTGACTCCAATCACTAATTACCCACCATATATAACACCCAGCCCAACAATCACTGTCAGATTGTTCCAGTAGCTACATGCTATACTCTCCTGACTTTGCCTGCCTGCCTGCCTGCCTGCCTGCCTGCCTGCCTGCCTGCCTGTCTGTCTGCCTGCCTGCCTGCCTGCCTGCCTGCCTGCCTGCCTGCCTGCCTAAATACCTGCCTGCCTGCCTGCCTATCCGCCTGCCGATCCCCCTACCTGTCTACCTGCTGTTAAAAATAATTAAAGTATTGACATAAATCCTATCATCTAAAGCCTGTCCCTCTGGGGGTTCAACCTCACCTGCGCAAAGCGTAACAGTCCCAGTTTTATACAGATGTTTAAAGAAAAGAAAACAGTAAATTGAATTGAACTTTTTTTTACATAAAATAGTGCAGAGGAGACTAGATTAAGATATAACAATATCATGATAAAGCTATTATAGATTCTAAAAATATATATATTCATCCAATTCCCATTCATTCCAATAGGAATGTGAGTAACCAGTAATTAAAAACTTAAATAATATAAAAGAGCAGTAAAATAATACAGACTAATATAAATAAATATTAAAATATATTTACATTGTGTTCTAAAGGCTGGCACTGGAAGGAAGAATCTCTAATATCCGGCAGTGTATTTCACAGTTGGCATAACATCTAAAAGCAGCCTAGCCTACAGTTTAAAAACAAACATTTTCAATATAGAGTAGGCCTGCAAAAGATGACCTCTGTATTGTTGTTACTGATCATGTCTTTTTTGTCTTAAAAAACAAAAGTAAAATGTTTTAAATGGGGTTTTATAGGAGCTGGGAGCCAGTGTTTGGATTTGAGTATGGGGTAATGTGATCATATACAGTATTTAGTCCTGGTCAGAACCATATAACTATATGGCTGCTGCATTTTGAACAACATGCTTAGGCAATAATATACCTGAGGAGGCCAGCTGCATTGTCTAGAGATAAAAGCAATATTTACCTGCAATGTATCTCACCATCTACATTCTGCTTTACCAACTTTTCAAGTCTTACTTTTTTCACATTCTACATTTATCAGGACATATTTTAGTTTTAAATTGAGCAACAGTGTGTAGAGACATTTTAACATGGCTGTTCACCATAAATCCACTAAGTTATCTACATAAAACAGATTAAGTGTTCTTAAAGATGTTTCAGGTCTAGTCAAAAAATTGTGTTTTCTTAAGTTATTTTTAAATTCTTCCTTTTTTGTGTGATATTAAAAAACAACATGTGGTAATGATATCATTTCGAACATAGAAAATATAGAGTAAATGATCATATCTATATTGAGACCATTGTTGTTTAGGCCATGATACATGCTTCTGTGTGTCAAAGGACTACAGTATACTGTGTATACACACACACACACACACACACATTCAAGTACAAATAGAATACACAGATTACCTACATACAGTGTGTGCACACACACATACAGACGAGTTCACAAATGGGTTACACAGTGTAAACAAGGTACAATTCTTGACAACTTTGCACACAAAGTTAAACTAACTTTAACCCTCCAAAGTAAACGATCCTTTCTGGAGCAGGTCTCAACCTGCATAAAGGCCCACTGTAGTTATCACTTAAAGTGTGAACCGACTGCTCTCTCTGCTTTTTCATACACAATGTGGACAGCCAAGGATAACATCATAATTCCATTTATTTACATAGAAAATATGTCATCTCTGGCACTTGTTACTGTATCTCTCCGGGTGTATCTTTTGCGAACATTGTAGGAATCTTGCTGCTTTTATTTCTTTAACCAACTTGCTAAATCTTTGCTTTTCTAAGCATATCTTATTTCTGACCTACTCTGGCTTGCTGGTATAGGTAAAGGTATAGCAAAATCTCTGTACACATTTGAGTTGGTAGAAACACACACACACACACACACACACACACACACACACACACATCCATACTACACAGTATTGTATTTACACACACATTCCTCCTGCCTATAATCTACAATAGCATCCAATAAAGGAACACACTCTGTTTAGACAGTTTTACTTGCATTACACACACACACACACACAAACACACACACACACACACACACACACACACATGCACGCACACACACACACGTACACGCACACACACTTGACACTTATGTGTGTGTGTGTGTGTGTGTGTGTGTGCGCGTGTGTGTGTGTGTGTCCCTTGCGGTTCGTATGGTGGTAAGTTGTCCTGGTGAGAGATGGATGAGCGCGGTATGGGATCTTCATGTGATGTGACGATATCTGGAACACGTGTATGTGCTCGCTGACCACATACATGCCTGGGAGGCCTTGGAGAGCTGCAGCGGCCAGGCAGGCCTTTAATGTGAAAATCCTCCTCTGCTGTAATGTGTGGTCAGTCCAAATCCATGGGCACACTCAATGTAGGAAAAAGGCTGGACTGTCTGGCCCAGAGAGAGCATAACATTTCAATAACAATGAATAAAACAGTACTGATATTTGTCCAAATAAATATATTAATATGCCACAAAATAAAGAGATGGAATATTGATCAGTTTTCTCCCATCAAATTGTTTCATTTATTTTTTATTATTTTAGAAAGGTTTCCTATAATATGAATAATGTCAGTGAAGCTGTAGTGTTTGATTAATACAACTCTAATTATGTATTGTTAAAATAAATTGAGAAATACATCAGAAAAACAACAATTCTTAAAACCAGGAAATATCCCAACGAGCCAATTGCTAATCAAACAGTAATCATAAAAAAGAACAACAGCATTTTTTATGACATTCACCTTACTACATCCTAAACAGCTGGCTGCATACATCATTTTTTTTTTTCACACCACATAAATTGCTTTGTACATGCATTATATATATGCTTTGTCTCTGACCTATCTATCTTTAACTCTATCTGGACAGAACAGGTGCCATCTTATGCAGCTCCGGAGCACTTTGGAAAAGTAGGCCTCATAAATCAATTTAGGTGTAATTACAGACTATTCATCAGTCAGCATAGCTCATACAATGTCTTCTGAAACTATTAACATAGCAAGCTATTTTCACTTCTGCAGCATTCAGATCTTAATCCAGTGTAAGTCTTCCTCCTCTTTCATTTGGTTTTATATTGCACCAATAATTTGCTATTTAAGCAAATGTTTTATGTTAATAACTAGCAAATGCTTTATTTAAATAACTAAAAATGACTTCAGAACATCAGTACGTAGAATAAATGTTTCTGTGAAAATTGTGTTATATTTACACTATTGGTAAATGTGTTGAATGCCTAAATGTATGATTTTATGTAGCATTTCATAAACATATGAAGTTTACCTTGCCACATACTGTTATTTGATCTGCAAGATTAGTGCTAATACTTGCATTCTATCACCTTAAAAGCTAAACAGGCAGAGCTTAGTCTAAATATATATTTCAATATTTTCAGGAGGAATAATATAAATGAATTCAAAATGGTATTAATTAATTGATTTATTGTATTTTTGTATTTTGATTTATTTTATATTTTATATTTGAATTAAAGACAACCAATTCCACATTCCGTAAAGTTAGCATTCTATGCCAGCAGCATGGCTAAAAATCTAAGTATCTAGTATGTATCTGTGACATATTTCTAAGTATATACGACTCCAGTGTGCTGATAGAGTGAATTTGGGGCAGCGTGCGATCACAGAGTGCTGACTAATTAGAAGCTATCTAATTGGTGGACGTCTGAAATAAATGTAATGACCTGGTGACACACAGTATGAGGAGTGTAAACTATCAGCCCCATGGCAGAGTGTCAGACACAGAGAGAGAGAGAGAGAGAGAGAGAGAGAGAGAGAGAGAGAGAGAGAGAGAGAGAGAGAGAGAGAGAGAG
>JAODLL010072776.1:0-11151 GCA_026546735.1 Forbesichthys agassizii | reverse complement strand
CTGCCAATAACATACCAACATGCTAAGATGAGTATCGGGCACTGCCAATAACATACCAACATGCTAAGATGAGTATCTGTCACTGCCAATAACATATCAACATGCTAAGATGAGTATCGGGCACTGCCAATAACATACCTAGTAAATGCTCAAACTTGTTACAGTTAAAGGATTATTTGCGTGAGACGTTTCACATTAGCTGAGCAATACTTCATGCCGTGTCCTCTGTGAGACTAAGTCTGTACAGGCATGCCTGGCCAACCGGCAGCCTCTTGGCTACAGCCTCCGGGCATCGTGGCCTTCGGGCATCTTTTACCATGACCCTAAATTAATGGAGAGAGCCATAACTTCACTGGCAGGGGTCACCGCCATCTTTTGCCATCACGCACATTTCACAAAAAACTACTTTCAAATAGCCATGAATCAGACTTTGGCGAATGAGCAATGCGTTTGGACGGCGTTGTCCTCCGACGATGTGAGGCAAGGGAGGAGAAGCGCCACTTTGGACCCCGGAAGCCAGATGCGGAGAGATAAAGTGATAGCTCTCATGTGTTTCTGATATGTCTGCGTTGCCGTAGGGACCACAGCCCCCCCCCCCCTTTACTTCATGTTCCCTCGTGTCGTATTTCTTTTCTATCCTTTCGCATCGTCTCTAGCGAGGGGCTGTCCGAGACCTTCCTGTTGTGTTTCATGATGTCTCAATTAGCGTTGATTTGCTTGCTCAGTCTGCTTGCATGGCGACAGAGGGAGCGGGCGAAGGCCTGCTCTCCCCGAACAATCGCAGGGCCCTAGCGCATCACGGCCGTCCTTCCTCTCGTAAGGACATGCTAATTCCCCACAATATTGACAGCTCCTAATTCATCATCAGTCCGGAGATAATGCGGCCTGCGTGCGTATTCAGAAACAGATATTCAAAGCAGATATTGTTTTTAGCGCCTAGGAGATCATGGCTGGGGTTTTGGTGAGGAGCGTATTGCCATTTTTTTGTTTTGCCATAATTTAGATACACCCCTATTCGTGCTACCTTTATCATTACTTCTAATGGCCTAGTCATGGTCCTGAAGCTAACCTACTTAACGTCACTTAGCTCTCCAATATACACATTAACAATGTTTTTTTTTTAAAAACACACATTTACTATCAATGGCAAGACAATATAACCTATTTGATATGTAAATGTAGTCTTAAAAATACAAATTTGCAAATGTGTTTTTTGAAGTGATGTTTTCTTTGGACTAAAATGGGTCTTCCAGGGTTAAAGGTGTTTGTACGCTGCCCAGACTAGGCCCGTCTGACACCAATTATCAAAACATATGGGGCCCTTGTCTGCCTATGTGCACCCTCATGCAAGAAATTTGGGAGTTATCTTTGATTCTGGATTAAAATTCAACAAACAAATTAACTGTTGTAAAAGGGAGCTTTTTTCATCTAAGGACCATTGCAAAAATGAAATCCTTCCTCTCCTTTAAAGACTTGGAGATTGTTATACATGCTCTGATATCATCTCGAATTGATTATTGTAATTCTTTGTACTCTGTAATGTGTCAGTCATCCATGTCGCTCCTGCAACTTGTCCAGAATGTGGCTGCCAGACTGTTGACTGGTACCAAGAAGAGGGACCATATCGCCCCAGTTTTGGCCTCTCTTCATTGGTTACCAGTCAAATACAGAATTGATTTTAAGGTGCTGCGGCTTGTTTTTAAAGCATTACATGGATTCGCTCCATTGTATATCTCAAATCTCCTTACAGTGTATCACTCTAGTAGACCCCTTAGATCATCCAATCAACTCCTATTAGCAGCTCCAGTTTGTTTGATAACAAAGGGTGATCGTGCCTTCTCGGTTATTGCCCCGAGACTGTGGAATAGTCTTCCCTCTGCTATTAGATCATCTATTACCATTGATACGTACGTTTAAGTCTCGTCTTGAAACTCATTTATACTCATTGGCATTCAACTAGGTCTTGAGTCAAGTCAAGTCAATTTTAGTTATATAGCCCTTAATCACATTGCAGTCTCAAAGGGCTTTACAACCTATATTTCACATGGAAACAAACAACACCCCCTTAACCTGATCCTCCCCCCGGGCAAGGAAAAATTTCCCAAAAAACACGTTAAGACACATGTGCTTGTTTGCTTTTATGTTTTAATTGTTGTTGTATGTTGGATTTTATTGCATTTTCTTGTCTTGCTCTGTACAGCACTTTGGCCACCATTGGTTGTTTTGCTATATAGATAAATATATCTGACTTGACTTGACAACGTTCTACAGTTGTCAGTAGTCGGCTGCAGTCTTCAGATTGTTCAGAAAACCAACTGCCTGTCCAAATAGCAGAGACTGTAACTGACAGTTGGATAATTCGACGTGAAAAATGTGTCATATTCCAATATCAATTGCAGAAATGTTGAGCTGACATCACAGTACTATCACGGTTGAAAAATGTGGATTTTCTCTTACCACAACCCAGCTTTATTTGCAGTCCGATGTCCAGAAACCAGTGTTGACGGCAAAGTGAATCGTGTAGGCTAATGGACCGTTATATAGCCTAGAGCCTAGGCTATAAACTTCAGTGAAAATCGTGTGCGCTAACATTGTACACATCTAGTTGTGTGGGGAACACACGGCTTGTAGGAACACTGACTGACCGACTGGATATTTAGCAGGTTAAATATCACATCCTATAGTCTGAACGGTGTTGTGACTAGTAATCGACAACCTACAGCCAATGAAAAAAAGCCTTTGTAATAATTTGAACTGCTTGAAAAGACACGCACAGATACAGTAATAATTCCAGTCTCTCTGAAACACGTATCCCTTGGCGATAACACTTCATATTTGATTCAAATGGCTTTAAACAATTCTAGCCCAATCAGTGGTGGGGGAATGTTGTGATTGAAATAATACGTTGAGAAATGTTCCGGCTCCACGTCAACGAGGTGCAAACGCTACTACGGAGGGTTAGGCTCATATTACGTCTCGTTTGTGAGGCAGACTATGACGCCTGTGTGCTCGTGAACAGTCTACCAACAAGCTCCAGTGTGACTTGGTCGCTTGAAACGTCTCGTAGCGCGTGACCCCCTCCCCGCTCAGTCTCGTAGTGTGACGATGTCCACACAACACCGATTACAAGAGAGACGTCATGTAGTGTCCACCTATCCGCTTTGATAGTCGTGCGGTCTGAACCTGGCGTAAGCTGGTTAATTGTTGACCTAAATAGGTGGCAGCACTGAAGTTTAAAGAAAAGCAACCTGTTAACTTTCAAACACGCACACACACACCCACGCACACACACACCCACACACACACACGCCACTCCTGGTTTACACCACACTGAGCAAGGTGACTTAGGTGAGCGCGCGTGTGTGTGTGTGTGTGTGGGGGGGGGGGGGGGCGGGTAATTTCGCCACACACAAACCCCCCCCCCCCCTCCCTGCTTCTCCTTTCCCGGAGATGTCTCCATTGCCGCGGCGACGCTAACCTCCGGTGCCCCCTTCGCTGTGACAGAACGCTGGCGTCAGCATTCCCCCCTATTCTCCCACCCTCTCCTCTCCTCTCCTCCACCTTTGCCTCTTATCTGTCTCTTCCTCCTCCTAGAGTGGCCCGTCCCCATCTCTCTCACCCCAGGGGTCAGGCTAGCGGAGCGGGCGGGGGGGGGGAGGGGGGTTGGGGTTAGTCAGATATATATATATATATATATATGTATATGTGTGGGGAGGACGTGGGAAGGGGGGTTGGAGGGGGAGGACATGACTTGAAGGAAGGAGAGATCATTTTGGACCGGCGCCGGGCTGCGTTTTGTATTTTTTATTTATTTTTTATTTTAAGGTTAACAGCTGATTTGCATTTCAATAGCCGGCCGCGCTGCCTTCGCCATCGCCGCTGCCCGCGCCTCGGGGGCCGCCGGCGCCCAAGCCAACCACCCTCCTGCCCCCTACCCCCCCACCCCCCTCCGCCTCCGCCAGCCCCTCCGTGCCGCTTAATGTCGGCGAGCGCACGCCGGCAACCCGACAAAATTAATAGCGCGCCGTGATTGATAACGGCCCGTCTGCGCCCATGCCGACAAGCCTGACCGTCTCCTTTCCCTCCCCCTCCTGACCTCAGGTGTCCATTGCAGACAACCCCCCCCCCTCTAGTTCCCATCAGTCATCGCCTCACCTATCATCTGCCCTCATCTGAATATGCCCCGGTTTCCCAGAGGCGTCCCGGTGAGTAGATTATCTTCGTCCCTTCACTACAACAATATAAAAAGAAAGGTTGGGGGGACGGAGGGGGGGTTTGAAGGGTTCATGGGTCCGCCCACCTTTCCTATGATTCACATCTTTCCTTTTTCCTTTTTATCTCTCATATTTCGTTAACATATTCTTGTTTTTTTACCTTCCTCTTTACCATATCTCCTTTTAAAGGTCTTTTGTCCTGTTGACAGGTATATATATATATATATATATATATATATATATATAAAGAAAGAAGCTGGCCTTTGTTGACATACCTGTTTAAATAACAGTTTGGTTTAGTACCTCTTATTTCCAAAGCAGGCGCTGCGTTTGAACAGCATTTGTAGACAAACTTACACGAGTAAAGTGTGAAGAACCCCAATCTGCTTCAAGGAATAAAGTCATTACGTAATTTGCAAGATGGTGTTTCGTAAAGAGCACATGTTTACGTGCATCTTTGCATAATATGCTACGTCATGTACATGAATAACATTATCACTGACCAGTTGGTTTTACACCTCACTTTTTACACTGGGAAAAATCTGTGCGTGCATTTTTACTCCGTTCTAATTGGCTAGCGAGAAACGACTAAAGACAGCCGACAAGGTCAAAGAAACGGCAACCTTTGTATCTACCCTGCCCCTACGATAGACTACAGCAGGCCTATTCAATTAGCGGCCCGTGGGCCAAATGCGGCCCACCAACTACCCCCATGTGGCTCGAGAGGGGATCGCACCCTTACACTATTTCAATATACAGTATATCCATTATACCAATAATAAAGTCAATATTTTATTTGTTCAACTGCTTTACAGCTAAGACATCATGCCCATTTGTAATGTAGTATTCCTGTAGACTTGACTGTGTTGAACATTAAACAAGCTGCAGGGTGGATGCTCTCGTTTTCTCGCTTGTAGACGCTCACTCTCTCACCCAGATGCGCACACCTATACCGAAATATGACACCGCTGATGTTATGTGGCTACTTGTAGTCATACCAATTTAATTCGTTGAGTAGCCAAAAGTATATTTTGCTGGCGATGTTTAACTATTATTTTCCTTTACCTGCTCACTCTTTAGTACGCTACAGTAAAGATGTTTTTATCGACATGGAAAAGACCGTTTTATAATGGATTTCGGCATTTCAACTCCCGGTGTTTCTGAATGCCAATACCAATTTGTAGGTTACTGAGCAATGAGTGTGTTTCTGTTACCATTACTGTGCCTTTATATCAGCCTAAAGCTCAACTAAAAATAATTATAGTTTATTCAGATTTACTAAATTGTTGTTTATTTTAAATATTGTAAACATTTTGCCAAAATGTGAAATTGCCTTTAAGAGGCTGCCGAATCCCGCCTACACTTTGAATTTAATTTGTAATTGAACAGCCCTGGCCTACAGTATGTTTTTTTTATTGTTGGCAGGCGATGGTGGGAATTAGGTAACGGTGTTTGTGTGTGTGTGTTAACTAGCCCATACTGGGCTGTATGAATGCATAAGCAGTGTTGCGAAGTAATAAGTAGAAACTTCTTAATTGTAATATCATTACTGTTTTGGAAATAGTAATTAGTTACACTACTAGTTACTGAAAAAACGGTAATAATATTACAATTACTCATCCAAGTAATGCTGCATTACTGCGTCATAAGAACGTGGTTTCTGGTCCTAGCAAACTTGGGGTAGGCCAATTGAACCAACCTGTCCAATCATCTGGTTTGAGAGGCTGCAATGTTTTCACTTTGACTGATTGTTGACTCCTAAGGTTAATTATTGTTCCAATAAAGAGGATTCAATTCTAAAATGAGCTGGCTACGCAGGTTGTCATTTTTCAGATGGAATGAGGCAGGGTAGTGATTGTGAAAGGTAAAGATGCTTTTATTGTCACATACATGTAGTGGAATACATCCTCTGCATCTAACACATCCCTCAAGGGAGCAGTGGGCAGCCGCTGTGCAGCGCCCGGGGACCAACTCCAGATTAGAGCCAGTGTCACTGGTCACATGGCAGTGACTGGAGAGTAATATAGTATTGTAACTAGTAACATAACAACCCCAGTGTTGACCTACCTGTAAGCATCCTTGAGCAAGATGCTTAACCCCTTACTGCTCCTGGTGGTTGGTTGCACCTTGCATGGCAGCGATCACCATCGGTGTATGAATGTGTGTGTGACTGGGTGAATGTCAGGCAAAATACTGTAAAGCGCTTTGGATAAAAGCGCTATATAAATGAGCCCATTTACCATTTACCATTTAATTACTTTTAATACCCAGTAATAAGTAACGTAATATTATGATGTTTTGAAGGAGTAATAAGTAAATAGTAACTTATTACAATTCCTGAGCAACTTGGCCAACACTGCTCATAAGATATTGACACATTGCAGTACAACATGTACAGTAAAAATATGAGACAGACTTTACAATGCGCATGTTCCACGTGGTGATCGCGGTTGATCTCGGACGTCCGGGGTGAGTCGGAACTCCGAGTGGGGAAGGTACAGGGAGCGTCCCCCACCCTCGCCCACTTCCCGCCAATGGGTGTAAAGTTGTTGGGGTCAGACAAGACACACATCACATCTAAAGCGCTGACCTCCGTGGCTCCTCCACACCCGGAGATATGACACAGGAAGTGGAGAGAGCGGGAGAGAGAGCGGGAGGGATAGAGAGAGAGAGAGGGAGAGAGGGGGATGGAGAGAGGGGGATAGAGAGAGAGAGAGAGGATAGAGAGGGATAGAGAGAGATAGAGGGAGAGAGGGGGATGGAGAGAGGGGGATAGAGAGAGAGAGAGAGGAATAGAGAGAGATAGAGAAGGGCGTCAGGCTGCAGAAGAACATGTCGGCCGATGGAAACTTCAAGCGAGATCTTGTCCTTCAATGACTTGGCTTGTCCTCAGAGAAGGCTCGGGGGGGGGGGGGCTGTAATTTCTTACAAAAGATGTACTGAGAGGCTTACAACCACCCCACCCCCACCACACACACACCCCACATCCCGAAATCAATCCTCCGTCATTGTAAACCCACTTTGCGGGGACGAGGGTGTTTTGCCCACATCCCATCTCGCCCTGAAAGCAGCATTCAACGCGAACGACGAGATGAGAGGTACACCGAGGGGGGAGGGGCAGACGCATCCCCCCCCCTCTCTCCGTATCTGTTCCCTCTCCCTCTATTCACTCATTTACATCGGCTATTATCTGCGTATATTGAAAGCGGCGAGATGAAGGGAGATGGATTGGTGGAAGGGGGGAGGGGGGGGGGGTGTTTGAAATAAAAACTACGTGAATCATAAAAAATAGAAACAGAGCAGGGGACAACAAAGGGAAGCAGAGGAGGTGCGGGCGGCGTTTGAATCAATTACATCCTAAAGAATCTTTCATTTGCATGCCTATCTGTTCAGAACCTGAACAAATGCCAGATGCCTTTGTGTGTCCAGTTATTTATAGTGGCTGTTTTTCCTCTCTCCCGCACTCTTTTGTAATTGTGCAGGAAATATCAAATTTGCATAGAGTGATTATTGTTGATTGTTTATCTAGCCGTCAAAACGCTTCGGTATTCTAAGGCTGACAGGTTGTCAACTACTTAAAACTCATTTATTTGAGGAAATTTGCATGTAATTTGGTGGTAATGAGGGGGGGGGGGGGGGGGGGTGTGTGGTCATGGATTATATACCGGAGATGGTGGCGGGAAGAGGGGGATTGCAGCCTGACTGGCGTTCCGCCGCAGGCTTCACGCGGAAGCTTTAGCGCTAGCTTGCGGATAAAGCACCCCCACACACAACAGGGGCCGGGGCATATCCGCGAGCAACGAGCGGAGGGGTTACCGTGGCGGTACCGTGGCAACATAGTAGAAACATATCGTTACTCGTTACTCGTGTGTCGTGTGTCGGGAAGGGGGAAACACTGAATCGATACTGTAAAGCTGACAGTTGGTCGTGCCAACCAAAGGTACAAGCTTATAATCTATCTTAGTATAATAACTTTTACATTGCCTGCTACAGTAATGGTATACTCCTCACAGTATAGTGGCCCATAGAATACCAAATTCCCCCTTCCCCTCCAGCTTTGTGTAATATATACATAATTTATGGTGATGAAAATATGAAACAACGCCCCATTCACTTTCCTATTGATGTTATTCCCAATTTGTGACACCAAGTTAATATAGAGTCTGAGATATTGATTTGTACCTTCCTGACGCCAACGGTTGATTAAACTAACGGCGAACAGACGACATCCCGTTTTCTGCGCTGCTGGACAATGTCTCTTATTAGTCCTCTACTTCATCTTTCATCTCGCAGGCTACTGGACTCAGCGAGCTAATGAGTAAACATCGCTCGGGGCGACAACAAAAAAAAAGGAGAAAATCCCAGCGCAGACGTTCGACTTTGATGAGCCGCTTCTAGTTTGTTTATCTCTGGAGCGAATTTCAAATTCCGCCGCTCACCGTCTCACCGTCCCTCCGGTGGGACGTCTCTCACAGCTGGTGGTCTCTGGCTGGTGGGAGATAGGAGCTACAGCGTGACACTGCTACAGCAAGCGTTTAGACGCCTATTTGTGCGTTTGTGTGTACGTTACTTTTGAGAGAGAGAGAGGAAAAAGTGAATCGCTGTACTGACCTGCGACTGACTCGCTGTCAACACGCCAACTCATTGATTCGCTCACTCACTAACTTATCGACTTGCTGATTCACTGATCCGCTGACCTGCGGACCTGCTGACTCACTGGCTGTCCGACGCCACAGCCCTCCCCGCACGCTGTGCATGTTGATCTGGACCAGGCCACAGAGCCTTGCAGCACGTGGAGCGTGATCCACAGAACAGCACATGAGCGTGGCTGATGAGGAGAAAGCCTCCCACTACTCCCTAACGCATATTACTTTATCTTTCAAAGGGGCAAGCGAACAGAAGCACTCCCTCCGCCCTCCCCCAGCCTCTTCCTCCTCCTCCTCTTCCTCTTTTACGCAGTGTTCTGCCTCTAATAGGTCACGGCCAGAGTATTTCCAGCACGCTGCGCGTGTTACTCCCGTTCTCCCGGTTAGTGCGGAGAAGAGGGCCCTTGAAAGACCCTCCGATGGGGGAGGACGCTGGGCCCCTTCTCTTAGAACACCCCCGACAAACGCCCTCGCTCCCAACCCTTCACTCGGTGAGAGAGAGGGAGAGAAAGAGGGAGAGGGAGAGAGCGCTCGATGGCTCTTGGTACTTTATCTACCCAGATGCCACTCTGCTCCCTAGCTCCCGCTTGAAAGGAGAGATTTCGTCCCACTTGTTCACCCAGATAATGCGTTAACAGAGGGTTAACCTTGGTCTGTGCCTGGAGGTCACACAGACATCTCTATCGGTGTCCAGTTAGAACCAAAGAGCAGGGAGTTGACACTGTTAAACCCAACGTGGCCGTCTAAATGTTCCAATATTGACACGCATGCTTATTGACGATATATACACGTGTGGTTGGGCTGAACAAAACACCCAAAGCCAACCTCTCTCTGCCTGCATACCTCGCTAGCCGGGGTGAGTCTCGAGTCGGGCCTGAGCGGGAACTAAACCACGGTAATGGCTTTTCCTCTGCCGCTAATCTTGTCATAAGGAGGTGCGTCCCTCAGAGGCTAGCTCGGCGTGTGTGATATCCCAATTTAAACATCAAAAGATCCCGTCATTAGTAAGCGGGCGTCTAGCCCCCCCCCCCTCCTCCCCTCCCCTTCTCACGACTCGTTTTCAAGGGAAGTTATTAAATCTTCCCTGTCGCGGAGAGCAGCGTAATGCGGGGAGGCTTTTGCTTGCACACACACAAAACGCACGCGCACACACACAAAAACACACAAAAAAAAAAAAACATAAATCTCACTGGACTTGATGTTTGGGCACTTGAATCATTAGCAGCTTTCTGTTGTGATAGACGGACGTCCACCATCTCCTGCGTGTGTGTTGTTGTTGTTTCGCCCGCTCTGATGATCGCCTTCATTTTGGAGCCGTCCGCGTTTTGGAGACTTTGGAGATCTGAGACGGCGACGCGGGCGGGGTCCTTTTTCTCCAGATCCAAGCCGGCGCTCTGATGAGGTCTCAATCCCCCCACAGACACGCACACACTTGCACACGCCACCACACTACAAAAAAATACAAATAATAAATAAATAAAAAAGCTAAAGGTGTATGTAAGTAATTATTCTGCTTTTGCAATGCCGATTTCGCCCACACGGGGTGTTCTATAGAAGCCAACCCTTGTTTGTTTCCAGACCGCGGCCAGACTGCGCTAACAATCGAAGTGTGCAGTGCGAACAGCCCCGGTGCTAAATTACCAAAGCCAGGCGGTTACTTATTAGGCTTGCCAAACCATTTGGATCCCATCAAGTGGCTGCCACTCGCGGGGAGGGGATGGAGGGGATGGGGGGGCATGCGCTTGACACATCGCATGTGATCTCACACTTCACAGCGACGCTGGCGTTGAATTATGAGCTCGGCCAACTGATGGGAATTGCGACGCTCCCATAGAAAAGTACGCCATAGAAAAGACCAAAGAGGTGTTTGCTCTCTCTCTCTCTCTCTCTCTCTCTCTCTCTCTCTCTCTCTCTCTCTCTCTCTCTCTCTCCTCTCCTTGAATGTTTGCTAGAGAGGACAGGAAACTTTGAACTGCAGTACAAAGCGATGCATATTTGGGTCACACGTTTTCACAGTTCTTCTGAGAACTCGCACGCACGTGCGCTCGCACACGGACGCACGTGCACGCGCACACACACACGCACACTTGCTTCCTTTTCTCTCATCACTTTGTCTCCCTCCCTCTCTCTCTCTCCCTCCCCCTCCATCTCTCTCTCTCTCTCCCTCTGTGTCTTCTGAGAGCGGTTGCCATGTGTGCTGACTGGGTCGACACTTCTGCTCTCCTCCACGTTTGTCCTTGAAGTGTGAAGCAGTAGGGTGACTAGATGCATGTGTGTGTGTGTGTGTGTGG
>JAODLL010072765.1:0-16450 GCA_026546735.1 Forbesichthys agassizii | reverse complement strand
GTCAGGTGTGTTGGAGCAGGGAGACATCTAAAACAAGCTGGATAGGGGCCCTCCAGGACCGGAGTTGGGCACCCCTGCTGTACACAATACATGTCGTTTTTTTAATGGGTTTAAACCACTGGCTGTGACCTATGACCTATGCAGGAGACAGACCTTATGGAGGTCTGAGGTGGTCATGTGGCGCAGGACCTCTGCTGTGACTCGGTGGTGGGCCAGGGTTGGCAGATAGTGTTGTGCCAACAACTTAGTCATCAGGTTCACTAACTCTGTCTCCAGGCTTGCCTCCTACACAGAGAGGAGACATAAACTCAATAGGAAAATAACCCATGTTATGCAGTTACAACCGTAGTTATAATAACAACAACAACAACAACTATTCATATAGCGCCTTTCAAAAAACCCAAGGACACTTTACAGAGTTTTCAATATAAAAACAAAAAGGCTACATGAAAGTTGTGCTAGGGAAGATAGTTTCTTGTGTGGAGTTTGGTTTGAGTAGGTTATTTTACATCCAGGCTTTTATGTTATGCAGACAGACTAAGGTGTGGGGGGTGCAGGGTTAGCTATGCAGTCAGAACCCTAGTTACACACTTTAAAGACCCACCTTTTTATCTTCGCATTCTCTAAATGTATTTTGTTATTTTATTATTTCTATACATTTTTAGTATTTATGTAAATGTTATGTAAAAGATAACATAATGTGAAGCTGTTTTGGTGTGCACACCAACCAACTACAGTGTCCAAGTGTAATGTGTAAACCAACCTGCATACGAAGTGATAGTGGCTTGGAAAGCAGAAGCCTTTGATACTGGATCATCCAGTAATTCTGCTGATTTGATGCCGATTTCAGTTCCATCTCCGCCTAGAACATACGTAAGCACGTGCAAATGCACACATACGCACACTTACACTATTTACTAGCATCATGCTCAATAAGAGGAAACAGCAAAACTATATTGCATAATGTAGTAGTAATTCAAATGTATTTATTAGCACGACTGAAGACTGTGTGGAGGCAGACAAACCCAAATGGTAGCAGTAATAGTGTTTTGGACAGTAATAAAGCAAGCAAAGTAATACATGGAACCACAGGAATATGGCCTCTTGCAAGGCAGCAGACATGCCACTGAAACACATGGGAGTCTTACCAGAACCTGGAGGAGCTCTGCCTCCCTCTGGTCCTTCTGTTTGAGTAACTGCTGCAACAAGTCGCTAAGAGCACAGCGCTGCTCCCCCAGAACCTCCTGCACACAAACACACAGTTACTCTACACGGCACTGCCTTCAGGTCATTCACTCCCCAGTGGTGCTACAATGGCATATGTGGTGAAGCCCAGCACGCCACCTGGCCAGGCCAAACCCAGCAGGAGCAGGAAGCATGACACTGTACCAACCTGCAGGTTCTCAGCATCCAGATTACGCCTCTTAAGCTCCAGTTTAGTCAGCTGCATTAACTCACTCTCTATGAGCTTGATCTGGACAAAATGGACATACAGGAAACATGAAGCTGGCCAGGATCACAGCATTGCTCAATGAACACAAACCATGTGGTGGATGACGGCTAGAAATGACTTAATAATGAATACTTGAATCAAATACAGAAATAAATGTATCAGCATAAAATCAGAAAGATGGCAGCTGATAAAGATGTTGATGCCGTCATCTTGACTGACCTCTCTCATTGCCCCATAGAAACAAACAACAGTCATGTTGACTGACCTGGTTGCGGATGTAGCCGTGTACACTGTCCTTCTGCAGCTGCAAAGCTTGGAAGGCTGTTTTCTGCATCTCCTCCTAGAAGACACCATGTATTACATTCCTTCCTCACACTGCAGTACGTTTAAAAAGGCACACTTCTGCCAAGGGTCCATGAATGTGTGAGTGGCTGTAGGGGTTGTTCTTTGTTTAGATTTTACACACAGTTCCACCATATTCTCTCATTAAACAAGTGTTGAAATAGATCTTTAGAACAGTAGCGTAGCCTAGCCAGAAAATATAAAGTAGGTGTGCTGCTGAAAAACATGGCCACATTGAATTCTCTCTACAATCAAGAGTTCATTCTTTAATTGTTATTTTTATTTAAAACATAACATTGCAATCAATACTTACATATGCTTATAAATAAAATGAAAGAATATGCCTACAATGGTTTAGATTCTGAATATAACAATTAGGAAAGAATCTACACAGCATAGCCCAAATTATATTTACATTAAATGTTATTGGAACAGCCCAATTGTGTAAGTTGACACCACGGGGCAAGAAGGTAAAGCTTTTCTTGAAATAATTCAGCTTGATCATTTGACTCCAACGTCTCTGTAAGTTCTCTTTCAAAAGCCAGCAACAAGAGGCTATATGACACCCTGTAAGCGGGGTTGCTGCTGGATTTGATCCTGCTGACTGTTGAAAGCAGGTGCTGCACCGAACAGGTTGTTTAGTGCAATGTGATTAAAATACAAAGTAAACTGTTCGTGTTGGGGAATGTATCTTCCTCTTGCTTTGTTGGTTTCAGAAAAGTGAAAAAATACGACAACCCCCTTGGGCTTTTAGGATGTAAAACCATGTGTAGTCTAAAACGTGCACCATTTCAGCATTTCACCTAAAAGCTTGACAATTCCCCTGCGCTTAACATAGGTTTGTACAATGACCGTTCTTGGAAGGGGAATATTTCAGTGCGGTTTGCATCTTTTTTTAATAGGGAGATATATAATGGCGTTGACCAGTGATCATGTTGGCATGTTGACCAGTGTAGAGCCTATTCTATGTCATAACCATGTGTAACGATATCAGAAGACAGTTGCGCTGCAGCCAAATATTTTGTAAATCTTACTCTCGAATACTTCAATACATGCGATGGTGCCATCTATAATAACTTTCTAATGGCGACCTTGTAATGTGTTTGTCTTTTGAGCGGGGGAGCGGGGCTTAAGTCCCGGGTGGGACAGATTTCACTCTGGCGTCATATTTGGTTTTAATAACTAAAAGCAGAGTTGTACAGGCTTAAAATTTGAGACATTTTTCCTCACACTTTCATCCCCCCACCAAAAAAAACATATCTCTGGGTAATTAGTGATGTTCCTAGCGACTAATTTTGTCGTCGGTTAAAGGAAGTTTTAAAATTAGACTCGTCAATTAGTCTAAAAATACCAAAACACTCAGAAAACCGTCCAAATTGATCACAATCAGCCTTAAGGCCCATTTATGCTTCTGCATGATGTGGAATATTGATCATTGCACATCAGTAACTCAAAGAGAATAGCTTGTGTGTGTGTGTGTGTGTGTGTGTGTGTATCTGTACCTCCTGTAAGATGTGGGCAATGGCTTTGGATTTGTCTAGCAGTTGAAGGGAGAGCACTCGATCAAACTTCTTGTCCATGCTCTCCTGGCTATAATAATAAAAAGTGTTGATATTTATGAGTACAATAGGAAGCGCCAACTGAAGTCATGTAATGGCAATAGGGTGTCTGACCTCCTGCAGGCCTCAGAAACCAGGCTCTGTCGACGGAACTCACTGGCCTCCTGCAGGAGACTGAGGGAACAGCTGTCTGACAGCATTTGCTGCATGGCCACTGAGAGAGAGAGAGAGAGAGAGAGAGAGAGAGAGAGAGAGAGAGAGATGAGCACACACGTGTGTGGGATGTAGGTTATGTAACAGTTATGTTACACTGATGTTCATGTTATGATTTGTATACTGTTCAAATTGTATGTAAGAGTTATGTTAATGATGTCCAAATAATTGTACAGGCTGTATTTTGTTGCTTTGTTTTGTTTGTTATGCTTTGGAGAGAGAGAGCGCTAGCTAGCTAGCTGTCCATCCTGTGTACATGATGAAATAAAGAATCTGGTGTTACTACAGAGCCCCTACTGTGTAAATGGCAACACAGGAGGAGACCACACCACACAACACTATCCCCTAGTGTTGGAACAGTGTATCCAATGTGTGGGGCAGAGCTTCTGAAGGAGCACCCTATAGCATTGAAAAGAGAGGTGTTTTTGTTTTGATCCAGTTCAAATACTAACAATCTTTTACCAGATTGATTGGCTATGCCTTGGAGATTAAAACTATCCTAAATCAACTAAAATCATCTGCAAATACATATTAGCCTACACTTTATTTGCTTCAATCTATAGGGGACAGGCATTTCATTACTTTGATCACACAGAAACACGTCGCCAGCAAAACCATTGTTTGCCTTTAGCAACGCGTCTGTGTGATTTGCCTAAGAAAATATGAGAAATATGATTAAATTGATTATTTAATCAAGTATGAATATTATTTGTATGTGTTATAAAATTGAAAAAATACAGAATAGGTTGTCTTAAAATCTTTGTTTACTCTAGACAGCTTGTGTAGTTTACTTTCCGTAATGAGCAATCAATTTTATTGTACAGCATGTGGTCTTCATTTGACTAACGATAGTAGACGTGAGCAATCTGAACTGGTCAAGATTTACATTGGATTACTTTTTATGAAAAACCTTTTCATTCTTTTTATTGGTAGACTCATAATTACAGATTTAACAAAGAAAGGAATATTTACGGTAACCTTATGGACGTTATGTTAAAGACATCGATCTCCTGTGTCGTATAGACATATATAGTTACGAATACCGGTAGTTAACAACAATTATAATTATACAACTAATTAAATGAATTCTTTAGAATTTAGGAGACTAAAAACTACAAGTAAAACACTTCTTGACTGCATCTAAGGGTTGTTTTCAATGAGGGCATAACAACCTTGGTTGGACAATTACAAGCGATTAAGTTGCCCGCAAAGCGTTCATTGATTAGCCTATGCTATTTGGCTTGTTTTATCTGATACATGTCGAAATTAGACTGTGTGTGGCATGGACCCAGTGGATTGACTGAAAAATTGGTGATCGGTGGAGCAGACCCTCAGAGAGGGAGGATGGAGAACGCCACCTGGCCTATCTGGACATCTGAAGGGTCGACAGGTTTATAAACTGCACACCACTGGTAAATGCACCACCGCCAATGTTATCTACAGCTCATTGATTGTGTCATCATTTTTTGACTGGGCAACTGCTATCTCCAACTTCCAGTGCTGTCACATAAAAGTGGTCAAACGTGAACCAGGATATTTCACAGGTTATTTACCTGCTATGTCCCTCTTCCTGAGTGAGTTGGCTTCTTCTTGTGTGATGGCAGTCAGTTGCTCCACACGTATCCTATGGACATTAAACTGTCACAGTGTTCTGGAAAACCTTGCTTCATTACTCCATCCAAGGCTAAAACTAGATTAAACTAGACTATTCAAATCATTTTAAACTAAACTGACAAGACCAATAAAGACAGTGGTATTAATGCTAGGAACAGAACAATAAATACAGTATACTGTACTTACGTATAGAATACTACAATACCGTATAAAGTCAGTTTAATGTGACATGTGATTACTGGGCAAACATGCCGTTTCTGCATTCGTCCCATTATAACTACTATTGTAGATGTAGAAGCATTGGGACAGCAATAAGTGCCTGGGGTTTCCAGTTGTAAAGGCATGTCAAAGGCCAAAGGCAATGTCAAGGAGTACTGACATACCATGCAGGTCTACTTACCGTTCCTCCTCCAAGTCTTGGAGAACCTCTGCGCTCTTCTTCTGCCTGGATAGATAAAGAAGGTAAACACACATGATTTGGTCTCCATGGTGAGAACACAAGTGCCAAGTTATGTCCTGGGCACATTCAGCGACGCAGGGCTGTGAACTGTACACTGTACCGTCTATCGGAGCTTGCTGCGCACACACACACACACAAAGCGAAAGACGAGGCCATCGGTCTACCTACCGGCTGTTCTCTGTGAGCAGGTTAGTGATGCGGCAGCTGATGCCCTGCTCCGCCCGTCGGACCCTCTCTAGGGTCACCAGCCTCTCAGCCTCCAGGGTCCTCTGCTGCTGGGACAGCCCCTGCTCTAGACGCTCCTGCTCCTGCACAGCACAGGACATGGCTGGTCTAGAAACCACACACACACTCACTCACACTCATAGGACATGGCTGGTCTAGAAACTACACACACACTCACTCATACTCATAGGACATGGCTGGTCTAGAAACTACACACACACTCAGGACATGGTTGGTCTAAAAACCACACACACACACTCATAGGACATGGTTGGTCTTGAAACCCCACACACACATACAGGACATTGTTGTTATAGGAAGTTACACACACACAGACACACACACTCACAGGACATGGTTGTTATAGAAAGCCCCACACACACACACACACAGGACATGGTTGGTCTTGAAATCACACACTCACACAGGCCATGGAACGTGACATCATAAAAACGTGTGCTTTAAACCAATATTGATTGCTGTGGTGCAGAGAAAGTGAGCCCAGATGAACATGACATGCATTATATGCCAATTACAAGCCATGCCTATAACACATGTAAAGCTACTCCAGCATGTTGGAACTGCAAGGAGCATTTACATGATCAGGCATTGTTATTCTGACCAGCGTTATGAATAACAGTGCACCAAAGATTCAACCAAGTCAAGCACCTGTCTGACAGTGTGAAGCATGTTCTCCTTGTGGGAGCTGTTCATCAAGAGGAGTTGCGTGTGCTCCTTCTGCTTTTCCTCCAGTCCACGTTCAAACGCCAGTTTCTCTTGCTGCTTCTGCTCCTAAGAGCGGGATGTTTGTGGGTACATTTTATGAACGACGTACTGTGGAGCAGTGCTTTTCAAAGTGGGGGCCCCCTGACCATTATATAGCGTACTGCTATTATATGCTGGCCGCATTAAGAGTATTTGGTAACCATGTATGTTGTCAGAAGAACACAGTGACTACCATGTGAATACAGCTAGGGTTGGGTATCGTTTGAATTTAATCGATTCCGGTTCCAATTCTGATTCTGCTTATCGATTCCGGTTCTTATTGTTTCCCGGTTCCGATTCCAATATTTTTGGGAGAAGAAATACCACATATTTCAACAGGGAGAATTTCCTGACTTTTCATTTAGGCTATAATCAGTCAAATCAAGGTCAATGGTGATACTGACAGGATTCAGGCAGGGTTCTTTTTCCTTTAATTTATAAAAAAATAAGATAAATAAGACTAGCCTTTTTAAATGTAGATATGTGTTAATGATTTTCATTATTATAATGACATACTGTACGTTTACAGCATAGAATATATAAGAACAGTTTACAAAGGTGAGTAAATTCAATAATAGTTTACCAGCTGGTTTAAATTCAATAACACTATTAACTAACATGAACATTTAGGCCTAGGTGCACCAAAACTGACCTTGTATGTCAATATGTTACTTTACAGTATTAATCCTGTTTAATGTCTGCTTTCCCATTTATAATTTAGTCCAACCTGTAGGATTCTCATATTCATTTCATGAGTTTCTTTCATCTGATAATTCAGTTCATGTAATGACCTGGACAATGTTACATGCATTGTCAACCTTTTGATTTTAACTAGGCATAGGCCTCATTGTAGAGAGCAAAAATACGATCTATTTTTAGATCAGCGGCAGCGCGCATTGCTAACAAAGCCCAGTGTAATTAAAAGTAAAAAATAAAACAAATAAAACGTAAGCTCATAACGCTAGATAACTATATTAATTGCTTTAGCGTGACTTAAGATCTAGCTTGTTATGCTGGTGCTCTACACGGCGCATTCAGCTCCACGACAGGTAGAGCTGGAGCAGAGGGAGGGTTCAAGTTATTTTGTTTGTTTTGATTGCTTTCGTCATAAGGAAGTTGATCTGATGAATTTGGGTTTGGAAAAAAAGAAGAAACAGACGCCTCAAAGAGGTAAACAGAAGTGTCACGTCAGTTTGGGCATGCTTGCATTTTTACATGCAAGTTTAGTAAAATTGGTCAAATTACGTGACATTATTTCAGCCGTCGTAAATCAGTTGCTGGCAGATCAAAAGGTAAAATGCGCAACTTGCCTTGTTGCTGTTTTCTTTCTTAAAATGAGGCCAGCTTTTGACCGTTAAGCGAGATCCATCTTTCACACTGTCGATGTAAATGTATGCTAGGTTCTGAAATACACTGCAGCGATGACGCGTACAGCGTGATAGGCAGATGGCTACGTATCAGCTAAAACTATTTCTAATTAAATCACATTTTGGAACCCACTAGCAGCACCAAAATATTATTTATTTGAAAGGTACTCAGTTCTTGACATTTTGTTTTCGGTTCCAACTTGGAACCGAATTTCGGTACCCAACCCTAAATACAGCAGAGCAGATGTGATGCTAGCGTGATAAGTCAAAACCTTGTCTTGGTGTTTACTTCTGAATTAAGTGGGAGATCACAAGTGAACCTTCCACAGAGTGAGATACACTGGCCACACTACCCCTTTAAGATACAGCTGTTCAAGGGCTTGATCACTGAGTATAAGCAGCGACATCATGTGACATCTTGCAGCACACACATACCTTTTTCTTCTCATAGTCGTTAAATTTATCCTGCAACAAAGAAACCAGAGTTTTTACAAGATCACAGTGAAGAGGACTTAAGGCGCTATATGATATTGTAAACATTAATATAGCAGCAAACAATAACTATTTTAAATGTAAAGATATAGTGGAATAATTGTGTCCTAAACAATATCAGGATCCCTTTGTGTGTGTGTGTGTGTGTGTGTGAGTGAGTGAGTGAGTGAGTGAGTGAGTGAGTCAGAGCTCCTTTGTTTACATAGCCGGCTGGCTGCTTGTGTATGTTACTGTAGAGCAGGGATCACCAACCTTTTTGAAACTGAGAGCTACTTGAAGGGTTCATTTTTATACAAACATCCTGAATAACAAAGTTGCACCGTTCACCTTTAATGCTAATATTACTTATAATAGGTATAATGTGACCTATAATAATGTGAAGAGACTGTCTAATCACATTACTGGTAAAAACGCATTGTGAAGCAAAGCTGCTTTGTTTGCCACTTTATGTTTTCCTTTTTACGGAGCCAGGGCTGTGTTGAGTTGATGATTTTTTTTCAGCATGCAGAGAGAACAGTAAACTAACGAAACGCCAGGAGATATTTGTTGAATTTGACAAATAGTGTATTAGCTTGCAATTAGCTTGCAATAGCTTACTATAGGCTATCTTTAACTGGCACATCTTCAAATCATGTGCCGTTTGTACTGACCATCAAACACAATTCGAATAAACATCACTAGCTGTGCTGTAGGTCTATTGCTGATGTCCATGGACTCGCATTGATCCCAGTCCTGCAGCTCTGTCAAGGTCCAGCTTCCCGGACATAGCCGACACTATTCTAACCATCATACTTGCCAGTTGGACAGAGAGAAGTGTCTCTCTCTCTACATTGTGGTGCTTTGTCGTCACCACAATCAGACAAATTAGAGATTTTTCTTTTAAAAATGAACTCTTACTCAATCATTGCAAAAATAGTCTGTTTTCTCTCACTTTCCTACCATGTTAATTTTTTATTTATTTATAGCTCCCCACTATAGCTGCGCCTGTTTCTCAAGAGTGAGATGGAGGTTTGTTGTCATGTGAACGATATTGACCACAGGCAAGATCAGAGTTCAAAGGTAACAACATTATTGTTTTGAAAATGTCAAAACAATATAGTATAATATAGTCATATTTAGATCTAGCCTACATCAAAAAGAACAGCAACACAATTTAAAAAAAATTTAGACAGAGCTCCATCCGTGGCAACAAGTGCTATCTTTAGAACATGCCTTGGGAGCGACTCACGTGGTCCCTGCGGGCGACCAGGTGCCCGTGGGCACCGTGTTGGCTAACCCTGTGTGTAGAGTGTGTGTGTATAGCCCACACAGTATTTGTTTTGGTCTGAGATGCTGATGCTTTAGCATTAAGTCTAGCGGCAGAAATATAGTCATTCTGTATAGACCCACTCAAGCTACAATATGACGTTCCCTTACAACTTTCCAAACTGGGTATATTGTGGTGTGAAAAAACATCAATAACCAATGAACTCAGCTATTAGTTAAATTATACTCAAAGAGCTTACAGTGTGAACTCCATCAGTGTTGGTGCTGTAATTATTATAATGCATACTGTATGATTATCGGCTAAGTAAGGCACCAACCTTCCATGCCTGCTCTAATCCATCCACATGATCAGAGTTCAGCTTCCCACAGTCACTCTCCAACACTGGCAGGAGATACTGAGAGGGAGGGCAGTACTCCTCTCCTAGCTCTGACAACCCACAGGAAATAATGGAAGAAAAAAGGAATATAGCCCATGTTTAAAAGGAAGTAATGGAGCATTTATCTGTTAGCATACATTTATAGTCCGATGAGAAATGTGACTATTAGTGAACACTGACAGTATGCAAGTTAACTGTAATTTTAGGCCTGTCACAATAACTACTTTTGTTGGGTGATATGTTGTCCCAGAAATAATTGCAATAGATAAACCAATAATATTGCTTGGCTACCTTGTATTAAAAATTAACCTTGGAGACATATATTCTTCCAATTGGCTGGAATTATGCAGTTGTTTGGAAAAAACACCTATTAAAACCTTGTTGAACACTTCTTTCACCTGTCGCGGTTTGCTCTGCATGCGTGCGTGTGTGAAGTGTTGCCTATGAGCAGGCAGAGTAGAGCACAGATGCAGCACAACATGGCTAACTTTCTTATGTCAGCAACACAAAAACATATTGAGGTTATGTCCATTATTGTACGATAAGTGGATATAGTAATTATCGTGACAGGCCTATGTATTTTACATCAAATGGTGTAAATTATAGTTTGTCTAGTTTCGCCTCAGTAGTTAAGATGTGTTTTGATGAAGGGTTATTTAACTTGAAACCAAAGCATTATCTTCTCATGGTTTTAATTGAGAAACGTCACATATTTCAGTAAAGGATTCATATTGATAGTTGTATTGGTCACAAGTAGATTATCTAAGTGCTGTGTGTCTTCCTCACCGGTACAGAGGAAGCGCTGAATGTCCTCTGTGCCTCCTAGACACACAGATGCAGGTGGATAACACATGGTAGCAGCATCAAGCGTAAAGCTCTGTCAACACACAAAAGACACACAGGATTTAGTAGTATATGATTTCCGGCAGGTCTTAGAAACCTGTGTGCTGTGTGCACTACCTCTAGAGTTCGGATGTAGCCCAGAGCTTTGGGAAGTTCACAGATGTTGTTGTTGCTAAGGTCCAGGGTCCGCAAGCTGCTCATAGATCCCAATGAGGACGGGAGCTCCTTGAGACAGTTATCTGTGGTGGTGACACAATATGTTACATGCACACACAAACACAGCAGGGATGGATTGTTTTCACATACTCTGATTTATGTTTTCAATGTCTTCAGGTTTTGAATCAGGTGGATTTTCATCTCTTGTGGTCTAATGGACTTTGGACATGGACAAGAATTGTAAAATTGTCAAATATGTTTATTTTGAGGTTTAGGTTTGTGTGATTAAAGCTAGATCGAGGATTTTGGAAGCTCCTTTTAATGATGATGCTAGTTCTGATTGGACCAGGGAGATTTCATTCTTAGGGTCATAAAGGACAAATATTACCCTTTGCATTAAGTGTCTGTAGACACCGTAAATCCCCAATGGAGTCTGGTAAGGCTTTGATTTGGTTCCTCTCCACATTCAGAACCTGAATAAAAACCAAATTAAAAACAGTCTATTATCTCATTTACATTAAAGAGGATTCATGTTTGATGCAATAGTTTCACCTGCAGGGATGCCAGCCTTCCCATATCATCGGGGAGGGAGGTGAGCTGGTTTTCATGCAGATCCAGTACCTTAGAAGAAATGATAAAGTGAGAGTGAAAAAAAGAAATTGCCAAAAACCCTTTAGAAGCAGTTTGTAAATTAGAAATATACAAAACAGTATATTATACAATACATACATATACAGTAATTACTACCACATTTTCTGAGCACAATACATGGTAAAGCTCTAACCTCTAAACTTGTCAATATGGTCAATATGCTACCATTTCTAAACACTGTAACAAAATTGCTACCTTTAATGTGGCCAGACTTGCAATATTATGCCCTTTGGGCAGCAGTGTCTTCAGTTCATTGCTATGGAGAATCAGAACCTAGGGGACATAAAAAACGATTATAATTTTATTTCTCCAACTTATTGAGTTGCAAGCTAAGGAATCAAAGTGGAATCAAAGAATAAAATGTTTCGATTGTGATGCTGACATGTTATACACTACCAAATCTGTATGTGCCTGCACAATTAGCTCAGTATAAAATGGATGTAGTGTACTATGTGTACATAATGACCCTGCATTCACACCGCAGATGTATTCCACTCGCAAATCGAACAATCGCTGACGAGCTGTTGCCAAGCCTTCTTTAGTGTTCAAACTGCCAGGTCGAGGTGGGTGTGTCTTACATCAACCAGCAACTAGAATTGGCTTGAGGTAGGGCTCCACAATTAATCGAATATATATCGATTTCGATTACGATTTTGGCTTCAACGATTAAATAACCATGATCGACTGCGATATTGATGTTTAAAATACGTACTGTACGGTACCATGGAAGTGTAGCTGTAGCTCTGCCTCCATTCGTCAAAAAGAAAAACAGCAAGGCTACTTTGCGTTCCAGGCGGATTATCAGGGACTACTACATTCACAAAAAAACAGTACCGTAATCTATGCCAACGGTGCCTTTGAACTTTCCACCCATAGTTTCCATTTTACTGGTTGAGAAAAAAGTAAACAGTTACGCAGTTACGCTATTGTCATGTGACATCAATGGTTCGTTGATAAACATAAATGCCTGGCGAAAGCGAAACAAAATCAGCCTTGAACCGAATACAATATGTAGGATACATTGTATGCTGTAATTTACTACAATGAATTTTAACGCTTTATCGCTTCTCGCTTGCCGATACCTCCGGAGCACTGACCGGGATCTCGGTGAATGTTTACCCGCCCTAGGAGCACTCTCATGCGGGCATCGAGTCACGGAGGTCCCGTTGGTACTTCCTCGGAGCCCCAAGCGTGCCACAAAGCCACATACTTCCACTGAAACCACTGATATAAGGACCAGTCTTACTTTAAAGCTAATATTTGTACATTAGCAATGGTCTGTTTATAATGTGAATGCAATAAAAATAAATTGTTCATAAAATCAATGAATAATTGTGATAAATAATCGTGATCTCAATATTGATAAAAATAATCGTGATTAGCATTTAGGCTATAATCGTGCAGCCCTAGCGTGATGTCTACATTAAAATTTGTCAAATCAAACACACAAATAGTGTACATTCCCTAAAAAAAATAAACATTTTGTAGGGAAATGTTTGTATAAATAATATTATTACACTATGGTCCGCGAACAGGCACTAGGTAACAGCAAGGGATTTAAGATAGTTATTGAGAAAGAGAACATCTGTCTTGCCATTGGTAGTCACCAAACTCCGTCACCAAAATTATCATAAAGTTGAAAAGTTCTCAACTCTGATCTGTCGCTGTCGCTGGGCGACTTTGTCGGCGATCTTAGCTCCGCCCACTGTCGACGAGAAACGCTGGCGTCCTTCAAAATGAATTGAAATATGCCTCTGTGCGAGCTGAACAAGTAGGCAGTGTGAATGCAGGGTTACTCTGATTGCTACATCTAAAGTGGCATTCATTTGCTTTGCCATGCTTACCTTTTTCTGTAGAACTTTGCAAATAGAAAAGGCACTGGATGGCACCTATGAGAAAACATTACTGGTGTAAGCATCAATAGAATCCAACAAGTATTTTTTCTCTTGCTATATCCATTTTTATTGTGGAGTATTTAAACATGGATATTTATCACTGAGGAACATTGAAGCTGTAAAGCATTTAAAAATGTACAAATTCACTCAATGTGAAAGGAGTAACATAAGTCCCTAAATTGACACTTTAAAATATATGCACATTTCTTTCAGGACTTACTCTTGTAGTTAAAACCAGTTATAAACAATGTGGAACAACTTTACACGTACCTCTGACAATTCACAAGATGATATATCCAGGATGTCATCAACACCAGCCTCCTTAGACTGCCAAAGATGCATTTGGTTTGTTTAAAATAGATATTCTCACACAGTATGTGTCTGGGTCTATATGTGTGTGTGTTTCTTCCCACCATGCACAGCTGATAATCAAGTCGTTTCTTAGACTCCTCACTGGGCTTCCTTTTTCTGAATAAAGGCATCATGAGTGTTGTTTTCGATTCCTCTAGTCTCCCACCCCTCTGATATGGCGCGGCAGTCGTCTGAAGATTGGACAGACATAAGAAATAGTAGAATGTGGTAGTATTATATTGTGATTAGTCATACCAGGTTTAAAGGCCACATATTCTTGCTGATTTGGTGAACACCGGCAGGCTGTAGTCAAAACCAAAGTGAGGTGATCGCAAGTAGTCGAATGTGATACAATTCCAGTGTGATTATAATACAAATGTCATGAGGCAGGTACGAGAATGTAACCTAGCCGTAATATTGTCCATACGATACTGTACACACACAATAACATTGTATAAGAGATATCCCGCTGATGGCGTCACTTCTGCGTGAGCTCAAGAACGTCAAATTAAATGTCAGAAGACAAGTTAGCGGGGTTAGTTTCCAGCGCCAAGTTAAGAGGCTGTTAGATTGAATTATTTTAACGATTTTAGCGACAGGTTTACAAAGCACATTATTACCGGTACATAGCCTACCTCAAGAATAACTGATTATTTAAATGAATGGCTATACCCATGTTGCAAATACACTTATCAATATATTTAAACATCTATGTTAAAATAGCAAACCGTGTTGTCTTCTCCCAGTTTTACTCTTCAGTACCACTACCGTAGATATAAAACAGGAAATCCCTTGTCGACATGGCTACCGTACCGTACAGTAAAGGAAAAAAGAACCTGTCTCTATCGAAGGCAGTTCTCCGTAACGGATTATAATAAATAGATATAGTGATTAATCGTGATAATGTGTTATCTTATTACTTATGTACTTGTGCATATATTATATTTTCTAAAGCCATAGTGCGGTTGATTCCCACAGTTGGTGTGCTTGTTTTGGGTCAAGCAAGTACATTAAGAGAAACACAAGCGGCATCCGGTTATACATTTCAAAAGAAAAGTATTTGTTTCAAGCAGAGCCGTTGGGTGTTTCTCAATGTCAATGATGCTTCCTTGGTAGGACGGATCCATCCAAGTGCCTTCTTAGTCGGGTCCTTACGAGGCTACGAAAGACATTCGAAGAACACGTAATGGAACGGCCTAGCTAGTGTGCAAAATTACGTAATTCAAAAAAGTCACACCTTCAAAATCATTATGCTTAATTAAACTGCGCGTTTCGTTTTTAAATAGCAGTTGAAAAACAATGGATCATGCTGTTTTGTTGTTAGTTTCGTTTTGCGCCATTTTTAAATATCTCTTCTGACGTTCGCACAGGATTGTGGGCATTTTTAGACCGCGAAGGATGCACATAAGCATCCTTCAAAATCCTCCGATCGAAGGACTGGGTCCTTTGTAGAATTCTAAAGCATCCTATACATTGGAACGGTACGTTGTCGAGATTTGATGACGTAGCATCCTTGAAATCCAGCCGATAAGGATCCTTCCTTGACATTGAGAAACACCCATGGCTTGCTTCTGTGGTACCGATGAACACTTATTTTGTGATTGTGAATGGTCAAAAAAACTTTGGACTGACATCTATCAATAGATAAATGGGGAAAATAAAATTCCTAGGGATACATTTCAATATAATAACATAAGATTTGTCATATTTTTAGAAAATAAAAAAGTTGATTTTATGTTTTGTAAAAACAATACTATTAGGAAAATATTACATACATAAATGCAGATTTGTTAAAACACATTCAAATGTTGTGTCTTTTAAGAATTATACATATTTTTTTAATAATTGAGAAAACTGAAACATATACAAGCAACAAAACTGTGCAAAATATTAAAACTATATTTGGAGTAGTAACTCTGTATCCCCAAGATGTTAAATTATTTATTGATTTTGATTTTTTTGTTTTAATGTATTATGTATGTATGTATGTATGTATGTATGTATGTATGTATGTATGTATGTATTTGCTTTCAATTTTGTTTTTTCTTATGGAAAACATATTTGTTTAAAAAAAACAGTAATGTAATTTACTGATGCTGACTGTAATTGTTTATCAATAAAAAAATAAAATAAAAAAAATAAAAAATCTCCGACCGAGAGAACGGCGCAGCAACATTGTTCATGGTACCAAATGGCAACTTTGCTACAACGCCGCCAGAAGGTATTGTTGCAGTGACTGCCAACGTTGTGACAACTTTGTGTTTTCTGGATTCTCCATACAAGTAAGTAAGTAAGTAACGTTTATTTATATAGCGCCTTTCACAGATAAAATCACAAAGTGCTCCACAGTGCTTTACATAAAAATGGTGATATACAAGTACAAAGACAACATTTTTACATACGGCAACATAACGTGTCCTA
>JAODLL010072744.1:0-16456 GCA_026546735.1 Forbesichthys agassizii | reverse complement strand
TTTAAGCAAAGCTATATCACACTCTCCCACATAGCCCTTAGAATATATCTAAACTAGAATCTCTATTAGATATCACAGATGTTAAGCACAATTTTCTACACTACAAACCTAAGGATCTTAACAGAAAAAACATAACCACATTATTACCATTCATATTTTCTGCAGGTATTTATTATTTTGCTGTCACAATTAAGTGTAGTTTAATTAAATTACACATCAAAAAATATTCTGTAATTGGCCTATAATTTATTCTACTAACATTCATATGCAGCAATATCATATTATGAAACTTTAAAAATGTTTTAACTCCTTATGTCTTTTCAGACCATTAAGGCTCCATGGCTACCCACACATTAATAGGACTCCTCAATACAGTGGCTCACACTGCTGGAATGTCTGCTAGCATTTATCATATTCACCCCTTCACAGACAGATATTCAAATATATACACCAAACCTATATCAATTACAGTCATATTTTACATTACATGTCAGTACACATTCGACTAGCAATTGATGAGAATTACATTTTTATGTTTTACCAACTTGAACATTAAATAAAAACAGTGACCATGTTATATATCCTGCTTTCTCCATGCAGGTATTCTTCTTCTGCTGTGAAGAGGGGATCCCCGGCTTATTACCTCCGATGCGCCACCTAGTGTTGTGAAGTTCTAAACACGTGTATACTATTACGTTTACAATCTTTACGGTGAATAGAATCTCAGATTACATGTATTTTCAGACCATACAATGCCAATTGTTAAAAAAATGTGGATATGGATTTGTGGATATTAACATAATTGATGTGTCTCATACAGTTCAGTTCTTTTCTTAATTTACAGCTCTTTACATTTTAGGGTGTAGTTACTCTTAGGTCTGGGTTGAAAAACATCAATGTCATTATCATGATGGCTTATACAGTATAGTATTACTAACAGCTTACTGTCAGTTACTGTGATCATACAGCAAGGTTGCCTTTGGTTGTTCAGCAAATCCCTTTTAACTAAACAAATCTATCCTCTCCTTGGTAAGCCAATGCAACATTTCCTACTACCCTGCATTCGATATACAACCATCCATCCATCATGTGTTAGTGGACACAGCTGGAGACAGTGCCCTTTATGTATTCATGAGCTGACTGCCGCTGTGGATAAATAAAAAGCTTATTTGCGACTCTATAGTGTTACTAATGATATGTTCCTGCCATACGCAGCTTCTCAAAAATAAAATCTAATGTGGCACACTGAAAATGGAAAATGTATTCCACGCTTCATTATTCTGGAGCTGCGATTGCAGTTGGCTCCACAAATCTAGAGGCACCTAGCCTTCTCCCATTTTATAACCAATATTTACAATTGTGTTGTAAGGCCTTTGCACCGTCTGTCACAACCTCAGAATTAGCCTGAAATTAGACTTATGAACTGAATGGGTTGGTGATAGGGGTTGAAGTGGTATGAGGGGAGCTTAATCTGGTGAAAGCAATTTATTGGAATGCCAAACCTAAATCCATTTAGACTAAGGGAAAATCATGAAGATAGTAAAACAAATTGGATAACCAGGGATAATGTTAAGATAATTCCAACTAACAAAAAAATCTGTTTTTCTTGAGCTGTTTGCTGTTGAAAAAATATTTTTTATTACATTGTCTTCGAAAACATGAGTCTACCATTTTACAAATTTAGTACAAACATACAAGCTGATATTTAAAAATTCTTGTTGTGCCTGTGTCTTAGCCCCACATGTCTGTCACTTTCAAATATCATTTCTTGAAGCTTTTCCTCTATATTCCCATGTTCTCTCCTGACTGAGTTTGATTTGACATTTGATAGCTTTATTCTGATTTAGTATATAGAAGATATAAAAGTATTGAAGCACTGGAAATTTGATAGTTATTACTGATTCCCATTGTTTCTCCTTTCGACAAAGGAGTTCAGGATGATGGAACATTTGCTACAGATTCAATGAATGCGAACTGCAGTGGACTGAACAGCAGGTTACACAACAGGGAGGAGATGATCTGTCCATATAGGTTGTGGGTTGAACAACAAAGCGATAGTTTGTGTTTTACTGCTTTAGATTGTTGTGTTTTAGCAGTACAGATGAACAAGAAGTGAGGAGATATTTGGTTTGGACGCTGATTAGTCTCACACTAGGTTTACTATACTGAGGCACAAAGGATTTCAAGCTCTCTTGCGGCAAAGTCAAACTGAAGCTCTTGTGAGGCTAGCTTTTTAGACACCTGCGAGACTGTTGCCGCAGTGACATATTATCTCATTGAAAGAAAGTTTTACGGACAGGCTTTTGGCTCAAACATGTTGACACAACTCTTTTTTTTGTCAATGATGCAGTTTGAGAGCCTTGTGTGGGAGCAGGAAAAGTTATTAAGAGCCACATCTTCCTTCCCAGTTTAATTTCAAAGTGATACTGGAGATTAGAGCAGGGTGCATGGAAGAGGGAGGCCGGTGTGAAAATCATACCAGGCAGAGAGGGTAGCAGGCAACACCAGGAGTTGATCGAGTACACAATAATCATACATTCAGTGGATTAGCATAATAAGACATGAAAGATGTAATATTTAAGGAAACCCTGACACAAAATTAAAGGGGCAGAATGATTGCAGGGAGGAGGAAGCAATATAGCGTTATTTTTTTATTGAAGCTTTAGATTATTTTATCACAGAAAATCAAATCAAAATTAAATAAAAGGTGGATCTTCTCTGAGCAATGGTCACCATTGTTCAGAGATCCACCTTTTTATTAAATTTTGCATAGCAGACATAGCATTAATTCTTCCCTCAAACAGTCTGTTTTACACAGCCTAAGAGCACTACTTACTGTACATCCTCAGGTTTAATAAGAAAAGATGATTGTGAGAAAGCACAATCCCCTCCATGTCGCGACCAGACAGATGGAACCCAGGTACATAATGTATCCTACAATAATTATGGGATTAAAGAAGATGTTAGGTTTTCAGTGCATTCATTGTGACACACTTGAGTGTTTGACACAGCAGTACTTATCAGCGAACGGGAAATGAGTGTGTGAGCACAGTAGGGTGGGGGTGAAACATCTACAGGCATGTTCATTAATCATCCTCATGGTGGTTTGTGCTCAAGATGACCACGATGACCAAATCATAAGCAAAATAAGTGCTGAAGCTCCTGTGATCTTGTCATTCACCTTAATTGTGCTTTTAGTAAATGCTTCTAAACAAATGTTTCCTACATTATCTCATTCAATAATTTTTTTAAATTCAAATTTACAATATTATTTTCTCTTGCCATGCATTATGTAAAATGTACAGTAGTGCGTTCTCAGTTTAGTCTCAAAATTATTAGATTTTCTTAATAATAATGCTAAATGTCAGAGACTTCTAAACACAGGTAGTGTTAAACTATTTTCAGTTACGTTAAATGAACATCAGTGAGCATAGACAGGAAATATAATTGCAACGCTTCTATTTTGCTTGTCTAACTATTCTCCAAGGTATCTCCTGGCAGCAGTTTGTCTCAGGGTTTCACTAGAATAAGGAACCTCTCAGGAGAACAAACACCAGACTGAACATGTCATTTTAATATACTATTTATTTTTAAGAGGGACAACGGGTCGGGGGAGGGCGCCAATGCAGGTCCTCCAGACACCAATTGTGCTTAAGGCCAAAAGGATACGATTTACAAAAATTACAAAACATAATCACGCACTGCAATTGCAAATACGACAACTTCTGGCACAGCACAATATCAGCACAACACCGCAAATATTAATAAGGTGAATCACAACAAAAATAAAAACACAGTCACCACATACATAAACTTGTCCAGAAAAGAATAGCAGACCTGACACCGCCCCGCCAGGCGTGTCCCAGACATCCAATTAACAAACAGGAAAAAAAGATTGAAAATCAGTGCGCGGCAACCCACCTCCCTCGCCAACTGAATGACTGTCTATAAGCTGGTCCTGCCACCATCACTCCCTGCCCTTAATGGTCTGCCGATCGCGTTGCGGTAAAGGTCAAGAAGAGTAATCCCTGTCAAATCTTCCGCCTCCACGTCGCCTTCGCCAGTGCTAAGGGACAACACAATCTGAGCCGAATAATCTGTTATCCTGACACGTCACTTCTATTTACGGGAATACTTCCCTTTCGTCGGCCATATAGCAATGTATTAGTCAAGGCCGTCTAATCCGAGACCAAGTCTTCACCGAGACCAGAGTGTTCCGAGACCGAGACAAGACCAAGACTTTGAGGAGTTCAGACTGAGTCAAGACTAAGGCAGGGTGAGACCGGGTCAAGACCGAGACATGAACATGAAACATAAACAAAAGCAGGTCGGTGAGTGGCAGGGTCGGACTGTGACTGAAAAACGGCCCAGGACTTTGAAGCCAACTGGCCCAAGAGCTGTCCAGAGTAGACCTTATTGGGAAATATACATAGTGTACACACCATCCATCCACTGTAAGTTTATTTAGTTTTATAGATAGCCTGGCCCTTTCTTTTTGCCAATAAATGTTTTTTAAATAATAATTTAGGCTTCAATCAGTAGCCCAGTCTACATTTAAAAACAGTTGACTTGACTATCAGACATTTAGGGGAATATGAAATACTGTACAAAGCCTTCTACATTACACATTTAACTGTATAACTTAATAATAATACTTAATTTTTATGAAACAATGTGTGCCTTTTCTGTATCCTTATGGTGTTAATGTCTTTATTTATGTAATTCAAATGATAATAGAATATAATGCAATAAGTGTCTCAGCAGGCATTCTGTATTGCTGTCAAAAGAAATTCAGGAACCAGGAATGCAAAATGTAACATTAGGGATAAAACAGGCCAGACAGACAATAATCAGAATTTCTTCTTGTTTTTTATGAGTGCTTATTAAAAGCAAGTTGGGTGTGCTTCAGTACCAACAAAAAGAGTTTACCACCAATGTTAACAACCTAATCCTATTAGCTAGGCGATTAGCCTACCAACTGCGGGGCTGGGGACACTGGAGACAAAGACACAGGGGGCTCCGGAGGTGGCGGCCAGTCCTCAATCAGTGGCCACTCCACAGGCACCGGGGGAGATGGCCAGTCCTCGGGTTTCATGACCGGCGGTGACTCAGAGTCACAAGAGGCGGAGACCCGGGAGGCAGAGTCACAGGGGGCAGGGACTCGGGTGGCACAAGCACATGGGGCAAGGGCTCAAGCGGCATACAGGACCTATCAGTGGAGGGACGCTGATGAGCCGATGAGGAGGCCGGCTGGAGCTGCTGAAGCAGGGAAAGCCCAGCAGCGGAGGTATCCGGCTGGAGTCGCTGCGGCCCAGCAGCAGAGACAGGAAGCGGCTGCGGCCCAGTGGCGGAGACAGGAAGCGGCTGCGGGAGCCCAGCGGCGGAGACAGGAAGCGTCTGCGGCCCAGTGGCGGAGACAGGAAGCGGCTGCGGGAGCCCAGCGGCGGAGACAGGAAGCGTCTGCGGCTGCCCAGCGGCTGAGGCATGTGGCGGCTGCAGCTGCGAGAGCCCAGCGACGGAGACAGGAAGCGGCTGCGGCTGCGGGAGCCCAGCGGCAGAGGAGGCGAACTGCTTGAACAGAGCAGCAGCCCCTGAATACACGTGCGCGAGGGCCAGATCGGATGCTGGGGCCTGAACTAAGGCTGGCTCTGGTGCTGCCGTCTTGGCCAGACGGGGCTTGGGGACAGAAGCCAAAACAAATACGGGCTGTACGGCAGACGAAACAGACGATGCAAGAGCCGAATCAAACGGCCTCGGAGAGCGTGAGCAAAACGCAAAATGCCTCAGGGGGCGGAGGCAGAACAGAAAACGCCTCAGGGGGGCCAATTCGGGTACAGAAGGCGGCAGGGAAGAGGCCCTTCCTGTACCGGACCAAGGATACGTCGTCCTGCCCCTTGAACCGTGTTCGTTTTCGGCTATACGGGTTCCCCAGTACGGCGACTGTGCTATGTCCTGCAGGGCTGAAGCAGGGTGACTGCAGTAGCTCCAGCAGGGGACCCCAAACTTTTCTTTCCCGAACCACATTATCCAGCTCTGACTGGGGGATCCCGAGGCGTTCCCAGATCAATGTGGATATAATCTCTCCACCTATTCCTGGGTCTTCCCCGAGGCCTCTTTCCAGCTGGATGTGCCTTGAACACTTCCCTAGGAAAGCGCCCAGGGGGCATTCTTACCAGATTCCCGTATCACCTCAACTGGCTCCTTTCGCCACAAAGGAGCAGTGGCTCTACTCCGAGTTCCTCATGGACAGCCAAGCTTCTCACCCTATGTCTAAGGAAAACGCCCGCCACCTTCCTGAGAAAACCCATTTCAGTCGCTTGTACCCGTGACGTCATTCTTTCGGTCATGACCCACCCTTCATGACCATATGTGAGGGTAGAAACGAAAATTGCCCAGAAGATCGAGAGCTTTGCCTTCCGGCTAAGCTCTCTTTTCGTCACAACTGTGCAGTAAAGTGATTGTAATACTGCTCCTGCTGATCCAATTCTCCGGCCAATCTGACGCTCCAATGTCACATCACTCACGAACAAGAACCAGTTAGTCCATTCTAAGAAGTTAAAATCAAATTCACATATTAGTTTGACCTACAAGTACAAACAATATACTTAATGTATATATATTGATGCCAGCTTATAATGTACTGTAACATTAGGGCTTTTTTGATTTTTATTTTAGTTGATTTGTTGCCATCAATAAAATTACGGCATCATCTTTGGTCATGTATATGTTTGGTATAAAGAATGTGATACAGTGAAAGAATGTCTGTGATTGTGGATCTGGTTCTGTGTTGGTAGCAGTGGGTATTTTCATACACTCACAAATACCACACAATTAAATGTACGGCAACAATTTCAACATCTTCTTTGTTTATGATTGATTGCAAATGCCATTTCCTAAAACGCTTCCCCTTTTTGAAAAGAGTAAATCAATTAGTTGAAAATTATTTTAATTAAGGATACTGTACATGCTTGTCATGATCTGCAGCCGATCCAGCACTGGACAGCGCCAGGCTGCAGGTTCAGCACCAGACAGAACCATTGCCACGTCATCGGCCACCTAAATGCACCTCACGTGCAGTAGTCTCGCCTCCGATTCCTGGGCGGAGGTTTAAGAGGCTTTTCGCCCTGGCACCAATTGCCAGTTCGTTGATTTCCTTTTGGATGCACGTACCAGTGATTTTGCCGCAGTCCCGTCTGCAACGATACTCATCGCGGCAGTCCTGCCTGCAACGCGATCTACTCGCCTGACAGCCTCGACTGTCTTCTCCTCGCCTGGCAGCCCAGACTGCCGATCTACTCGCCTGGCGTCCTTGACTGGCCGTCTACTCCCCTGGTAGCCTTACCTGCCCGTCTACGCTCATCGCTCCCACTCTACACGACGGCCTCGCCTGCCGATCGACTCACTGCCGCGACTCACTGCCGCACGCAAGTCCTAACCGGCTAGCCAGCATTGCTAGCGCCACAACCCCAATCACCAACGGTTGTATTATTCACCTGCTTGTGTGATTATTTAGTTTTATTGTATCTGCCGTCTCCTACCTCTGCTTCCGCACTTGGGTGTCCGCCTCTTCCCGGCTGTATCCTGACAATGCTGCTATATCAGCTATGACTACAGTAAGTCATATTATTCAACTCCAGTGAAGCACCTAGTTATGTTCAAGTGTAACGTTTCTAAATCATGATAAATGCATTAATATACCTTGCTCTCCTGTAAAGATTTCTCCCTGTTTAATTACCTTTCTGGTTGTATGGTTATATGGAAAGCTGTGTATATATTATTAAATGCTTTATTCATCACTTAAAAAACAGCAAAAACACTACAGAAGTTTGAACATTCCAAATCATTTTAGTTTTTATATACTTAACATTGTCTATTAAGATGTTTGTTTAATACTAGTACTGCAAGCAAATAAGCAAATGTCAATGTATTCTGCAAAGATCATTTATTAAGAGGATAGAGTAGTGAAAATGCAGTGAAATCCAAAACAACATTTTTTTTAGTTTCACAGGAGTTGATGATGATTAAATTTAGTTTGATGTAGCCTTAGATATTATTGGCAGCAACTACTGTTTCTTGTTGTATAGCTTCCCTAGGGTTAGAACAATTAACTAAATTTAAAAACAACTTGACGAAAGTTATCAATAAATCAAAAATGATGGGCTGTCGTCTTGCAAATGAAATATTTTTTTTAGTTTAGTTTACTTTGCTGCATCACAGGGTTGTTTTTAAATGAGTCATTTCATGCCTTTTTTCACTTGTTGACACAGTTCCTTTACTTCTCAATACAATGTAGTTGAAAGCTTAGGTGAAAATACAATAGCACGATCAGAGAACAGTCTGTTTTCAGTGATTGTTGCTTTAAATTTAACAATCCCCGACTTCCATGTAGCTGTGTTGACATGAGGTTGACTGCTTTACTGCTGACTGCTAGTACTCATACAACGACAAAACGTGATATGAACATAGTTTTCTGGGTTTTGATTTTAAACCACATGGTAATATTCAGCAGTGTTTTAAAGGTGTTAAAGGACTCATTCCATGAATGCATATTCCGCTGATACTACGTAGCTGGCCATATCTTCATAGGAGCGTTACCAAACAAACTGTGTGCCGTAATCTACGCAACATATACACCTTTCCCTGCCCCTCCCCCTTTTTTAGCCAATACAGATCAGGAAGCTTACAGTCCACTTTGAAAGGCTTACTACTTCTTCGTGTCACATCGACATTGCTAATTACAAAAACTAGAAATACTTGGTTTTCATGGAATGTGCCCTTTAATGTTTTGGGGATCCTGGAGGGGCACAATTACGTACACACCCCCATCATATCAGATAATGCTTCGGTTACTTTACCTAGAAGAAAGTCAATTGGGAGCTGGGGTTCTTGGCCTAACATTAAAAAATGAGGGCACACATTTGTAGTCTGGTGGATAGTGGTGTTGTATGAAAAGGAGACTTAAGGTACCGGACGCCGCTGCTGCACCTTCCTAGGGCTGGCAGGGGACAGTGGCAGGTGCTGCTTCTCACCTTACGGCTGGCATGGGGCGCTGCCTGCTGCACCTTCCTAGGGCTGGCAGGGGGCACCGGCTGCTGCTGCTGCTCCACCTCACGACCAGGTTTGGTCAGCAAAAAGTATTTAATTAATTCAAACAGAGCAACACTCACCAGTACAGGAAACGATAACCAACAAAGACAAGACAAACAGAAGGGCTACATCCATAGTTCATGGGAAAACTGTGACATCTGCCAACATCACCCCTTGACACCTGTAGTCTGGTATAGGCCACAATTTTTTTTAAATTGTGGTGCAGGAAAAATGTGTCGGCTTGTCAGGTGTGGTGGCAACCCTATATACTTTAGAAAAGTAATGTTAATGTTTTCCTCTCCATATTGTACATAATTGCATATTCCCATGCTCTTTGTCTTTGCAGGTTCTTCACACAGTCTTCAAAAACGTTGAATATTTTTTTGGGCTGGCCCAATGCTAGAAATCTAAGAAAACTTCTGTAATACTTCTTAATTATAGTTGAGTGTTTTTAATGGTGTTAAAAAAAGTATTCGAATACTTGTTATACCATCAATTATTCGAAACCTGTAATATGGTATTTGGGACAGCCCTTATATTTTTACTTAATATGTAATTTTGGTGACATTATTTTCCGGGAATTCTGGAAGTTTATCAGTTTTACATTTTTTCTGGCGACTCACCCCCTCCCACCATTACCGGGGCATGCGTGCTCCTGCCCTTGGTTTCCAGACGTGCACTTCCCAAGCGTTCCTTGTCTCACGGGTGTTTGCACTGATTGTGTATCGTTTGCACCTGGGGGTTTTGCGTTGGTATTTAGGATGGGGTTTCTGTTGGTCCCTTTGTCAGTTATTCAGCGTGTGGTGTGTGTTTGCGTGTCATTCCCATTGAATATGACTTACTACGCAGCCTGCGCCTGATCCCTGCCTTGCCCGCTCCCGCCATTACAGATTTCCCAAACGGTCGGAAATATCAGCAAAACAGCTGCTCAAAACCCACAAATATACGTATTTTCTCTGTTTATAATGATAAAAAAATTACTAAAATCATTGTATTACCTTAGTTTAATCTAATTTAATTCTAGTTTTAATTCAGAATTTACATACTTTGTTAAAGGGAGTACTAAGCCTGGTGTTCTGCACTGGTAACAAGTTTGCTAATCAACTAATATTAACGTTGTACCAGTACATTGATCTAATGGATTTGTGCATGACAATCCCGCATTTGGTCGATTTCGATTGCTAGTACAGTAGGCAACTCTAACACATTGCAAACGTATTGTGTTTTTCAGTCTACATATCAGATAGATGATGTCATTGTGATACGGTAACATTATTGCCAATGCCATAATGTAGTAGGCTTATAAATATAAAAGACGTCCATATCAAAATGATGTCTGTAGCACACGCAAAAGAGATCATCACAGCTGAGGACGGCATTTCCATAATTATAGAAATGTGAAAGCCGGTAAAAACACTCACGATTACGCAATTGACTAGGTACTGATAACAATCTGGTTCTTGAAGTGTTGTCTATTTTGTAGGGGAATAAATATTTCAACACATGCCCAGGGTTGGATTAGTATCCTCAGGGGCCCCATGGCACTGTAACATATGGGCTCCTTCTCGTCCCACACGATAACAAAAATATTCATACTTAAATAGTCATACTTAAAACATCATACTTATATGAACTTCCAGTCAAGCTGGCATGTCAAATCTCACACACCTGTAGTCCATAGAGCAAGTATGCCTGTCCTGTTACGATAAACCAAGTAGGCTAATGCCATCTTATTCAAAACACTACTGGTCTTTTGGTGTCTGTGCGCAAACAATTTCCACTTGCTAATACAACCTGTCTGACCATCGAACATTTACAAAATTATTACATTGTTTTAATCCATTTTAATCTCAATTGTTCTTAGAAAAACTAATACTAAATCAGTACAATGTAAACCAGCTGCTATGGCTTAATGCCCACACACCTACTTATTTAATGTGCAATGCATGCGGCCTGCTCCCAATAATTAGGCTACCTGTACAATCATAATACTTAATTGTTTTAATTTATTTTGATTAAATAATTATAAAGCTCTTGTGTAGTTTTCTATGTACCAAAAAAAAAAAGCGTGTACTTTATTTTTTTAATCATCACTGAGATCCCCTCCTTGCCCAAGGGCCCCTGGGCATGTTCCCAGATTTCCCATACAGTAGATTCAGCCTTGCTCATGCCCCTTGTCACTTAGTTCCAAGGGGTAAGGGTAGGGGTAAAAATTTGAAATGGGATTGGGCCTTAATTTTAGCATTATATTCTGTATGAATATACATACATACAGTATAAATTACAGACAAACTTCAATTTATGTGCACTTCTAAAGTATCACAATTCCAATGTGAACATGTTAAATTACTCAACTCTACACAAACATAGCAAAGTCATGAAAAACTGATAGTGGGATAAAAACCTACACATGCTCATTAAGTGTAGAAAATAATTCAGTGAGTGAAAAGCCCTGTGGTTTTGGACCAGTGCTACATATTTAATTAACAGACGCAAGCGTTATAGTTAACATTAAAGTTGACAGACAAAAAAAACACCCTGAGGCAAATAAATGCCAATACAAGTGTCCCCATACTTTAATACTTTACTAATATATACTAATACTACTTAAATTATGCCATGGGAATATACACACATACTGAACAAAATAGCAAAACAAGTATAGAATGACGAAATAAACACAAAGTGTGAGCAACAAATTAGGATATCTATGCATTGGATATCATCTTTCCCTGGTATATTCCTGTTGTCCATTATAAAAAGCCACTGTATGAAAAACTTTTTTTTTCACATAAGTCCCACATTACTTCAACATCCTTCACTCACAAAATTACGTGGACTCTGAGGAATGTAAAAAAACGCATTACATGTAAGTGAAATCAACTATTGTATATCCTAACAAATTATGTGAATATCAATTTCAATTATAATAGAGGTTACAGCTCTTAGGGCCCTATTTTAATGATCTAAGCGCATGGGCTAAAGCACAAGGCTCAAATCTGCATTTGTGGCATGTCTACTTTTGCTAGTTTCTGGCAGATAAAATGATTGCTGTGTCAGGCGCATGGTTCAAAAGGGTTGTACTTACTCTCTTCATTTTTCAAGGGTGTGTCTTGGGCGTAACATACGATAATCCAATTGTTTATTGTAATCTCCTATTCCCTTTAAATATCTAGATGTGCTTGCACTTTTGCAGATTGTTATTATACAGCGGATTTGTGAAAGCACGCATGCAGGCCATCTATAGCAACAGTGAGATTCCACCAAGATCCCTAAAATCCCTAAAACTAATAAATTTTTAATCTGTTGTATGTTTTTGCGTGTTCGTTTGCTCCTGCGCCTGTTCCTGTGTGTGTAACAAGCAGTGTTCGTGTGATGTGCAACCTCCATAGGTGCTACTGTATTGATAATGTGCCATGTACCAAGCGTTGACTTTAGACCAGCTTTTTGCTGATCAATCACGCAATCACGTTCCGCTGCCTCAAGATAGCAACACGCCACCATAACTTATGTTTAAACAAACACACCCATTGGTGCAAGTGTATTTGCTATTTAAACAACGTGGTTGCTGGACAGGAAAATTACAAGTGCAACAAGTTTGCGCCAGGTGTAAAATAGGGCCCTTAACGTCATTATCATTGCGACAATCAACATTTTCATGGTTACACATTTTACACATCAACAAGCAAAAGACAACAGGAATCTTGGTACTTTCTTTACAGTTTGATTGAAGTAAACATCTGCTAAATGCTGTAAAAGTAAAAATGTCATTGTTTAATTTCATGTATTGTGTTTATTTTTACAATTTATAAAGTTCATGTGACTGCTTTACTGGAATGTCATAAAATACAGTATATAAAGATTAAAGAATGTACTAGAAATTGTACAATAGATATAAAAATGCATTTTTAATTATTAGAATTGTTTATATAGAGGGAATGTACAAAAATTTGGTCTACTTGGCTCCATCCACTCATATATTCCAGATTGGGGATGTAATGTTATTTTTGTTACACAATAATTTTCTTGTGAGATCTGTATTCACCTCCTGAACAATACTAATAATAATGTCTTATCATGGTTAAATTTTTGAAGGTGGCTTGGGGGGAATTCTTTCTGAAATTGGTTGATAATTCCTCGCTGATTACAGGGAAGCATGGCATCCTACATAGTAGACAAGCTTCCTTTGAGGAATAAAGAGGATCTTAAAAAGTTAAGATTTTGGCTGCTCTGCAGGTCTAGATGGATTATTTAATTGCAAAAGATTTATGGAAGCTAGGATAGTATGTGTATGTATGTGCTAGCAATTTACTCAACTCATTTGTAATGCCAGATTCACATTTTTCTATTCTAAGACATCCTTATTATTCCCACCATCACCAATGTTTATTTAGTTCAGATTTAGAAAACAAACAAAAAGTAAACAATGGATGACCAATCATTAGGAGAAAAGCAAAGAAATAATTAAACTATAATAGTACAAAAGTGACTTAGAAAATGACAGTACAAACAAGCTGTGACTAAATATGACTAGAAGTTGCTCGCAAAATTGCACGCCACTTACAGCAGTCCATAATAACACATTGACAAAAAACTCAACATGTCGTAGCTTAAGGTTACTTTAGAACTAGTAGGCCTGGCCCGTCTCCACCTGTAACAGTCCTAGCACAGCTGAATGGTCTCCCAACTTCATCCTGCGCTGTGTGGACAGGCTCACGTTCTTGGCCAGGTAATCCACGGTACCTAAATGACAAAAATGACAAATTAATTTAGTTAAAAGTGAAAATTAAAAGCTATAGTGACATTCAACCAAAAAAAAAATAGAAGAATAACTTTTATGATAAATGAAGTTAACATGTCATTTACTGTATTAAAAAAAAAAGTTTAATTCCACAGTGGTATAATTTGGTGGGTGTGTGTGAACATATATATATAGGCAGTGGATATTCAGTCATCAAAATCCATTAGTAAATCAAGTCTTCATTAGTTGTTTTGCAGAGGATTGATCAATATAGCCTGTGTATACTGTGACTAAATCCAGCCTTCGGGGACAAAGGTTGAATTGGTTGGTTGAATTTCCCCCTCCATGGGATGACTCAGATGCGTCAAGTGTGCACTGCTCTCACCTACAGGCATATGCGTCAATTGGGCCAGCTTTTAAAAACAAAATAATACAATTTCACTTGTATCGCCATAGAATTTATGATTTTTGCTTTACAAAATGATATAGGCCTTCGCCTATGTAGCTAATTGCATATGAATAGGAAACGTGGCCATCGGGTACAACACGGGGAAGAAAAGAAAATATCTTTAAAAAATAACTTATTTTTATAGCGTGATTTAATTGGGCGCTACTGGCACACCACGATACCCTCGGATCAAGACTGCCTTCCTTCTCTTCAGAATGTCTGATTGGTTGGTAGAACAAGGTTATTGCACCTGAGTTAAACTTACGGTCATTATCAAGTAGGCTAGGTTTTGGAGGAGGTAGTCTAACTTTTAGTCTCATTGTAAATGGCTTGTGTATTTGTCTCGTTTCAGCTGGAGGTGGCTTCATAGCCTTAACTTTAGAATACTCAGAATATTAGAATACATTTACAGCATTTGGAAGACGCTTTTATCCAAAGCGACTTACATGTTGTACATTTGTCAGTAGTTGGAAAGTCATATACCAGCAATTATAAGAAAACAATATTCTAAATAGAACAAATACTGCATAACGTCATACCTATTACCACGTACTCACCCATATAAAATGCAATAGGTAATGGCCTAGTTTTGTAATAAAGTGCATACCATTTCTTTAATTTTTTATTATAAATAGTGAGAGAAGAGCATGAGAAGTTAACAAGGGGATTCAGAGATGACACTCTTAGGTAGGTAAGTGCTTAGAGTGCTAAGAGGTGGCAAGGTCACTGGTTAAGGTACCAAGGTGGATTGTGAAGAGATGTGTCTGGAGTCTCGTACGGAAGATGGGTAGTGTTTCCGCAGTTCTGACTGTTGCTGAAAGCTCGTTCCACTACTGTGGTACCAAGACGGATGTAAAAGGCGAGTCTTGAGGCCTCGTAACAGTGGCATTTCCAGCCGGCCAGCCGAGGTGGTAAAATTAAGTTCTCTTTCAGAGGCCTGGAACCGGACCATTGCTATGCCAGCACCAGTGCCTTGAATTGGATGCGAGCTAGTTCTCGAAAGAGGGGGGTTACATGGGAGAACTTGGGCTGGTTGAATACCAGGCACGCTGCAGCATTTTGAATCCGCTGTAAGGGTCTGGTAGAGCACGCGGGATCCGGTTAGCAGTGAGTTGCAGTAGTCCAGGCGGGAGATCACTAGGGCTTGGACTAGTGTGACTAGTTGTGTACGGCCTTATTCTTCTGATGTTGTAAAGTGAGAATCTGCAGGCGCGAGCTGTAGCGGTGATGTTTGCTGCGCATGATAGTTGGTTGTCTAGTCTTTTTTGTCTTATGTACCCCTTGAACTGTTTTGCCAAGCCAATAGTACCCCCATGCTCACAATGTGTGTTTATGACTCCTACATGTGTTCTGTTAAACTCATATTACACAACGATTTAAGTAATGAATGACTTCCCTTTAATACAAAAAACAAAAATGTATTTATTCAGTAAACAAATGTTTATTTAGACTCACCAGTAGCAACTTAAACAGTTTTTGAGTCACCTGAGCTTTAATGGGATACTTGAGCTTGTTTGTCCTTCATAAACTATGAAAATTGTGGGGGCAATGTGGCTACAGCTGTTATCAGGCTGTTTCTCCACATTCAGCCTGTTCCTCTGCTTGGTTTTGATATGAGTCAAAGCTGAGAAAGTTACTTCACACATAAGTAGATCCAAAAGGCAAAAGTTCATTCAATGCACGTTTTCCCATCCTAGGATATTCCTTTTCAACATCACACCATTTCAGAAACTATAATGAAAATATTTAGTCAATGTCCACTTTTCCATGGCAAAAACAAGATAACGAGATGAAAGATCACTAATTATAAAAATGATGACATTTTAGTTGTATTTTCATTGACGAGAGGAAAACGGTGGATAATTTCAATATAAAAACTGCGTGCATATGATTTATTAGTAGCATAATTGCACACAAATGTAAAAACCTACTCTGTATGATTTACTGTAATTGCGGTATAATGTGATGAGCAGCACAATGTTAAGGTCAGCTGGCAAGACCGTATGATTTATTCATCATGCTTTATTATAATTTATTATTCGTATGATTTATTAATCATGACGGTATGATTTATTTTACCTGCACGTAAGTAGCACAATGTAAGTGTAGCAGTTGTGTACTTTCTCTTGCGTTGTGTTTAATAATTTGTCGACATCACTTTTGGCACCCACTCGCCATTT